>BBSZ01014595.1:0-63258 GCA_000981365.1 Subanguina moxae
AAAAATTACAGCAAGAATTCATTATTCCGGCTGTAAATGCTTATTTAGTTAGATTGAGTTCTGCAAGGATGAATTTATTTTGCAGCAAGAGAATTTTTTGTTGCTAAATTTGAGTTGTTTCACCATTAAACTTGTTGTCCTCTAGGTTTACTTTCAAAAAGCCTTGGGAATAGGCTAACTTAATCACCATTAAACGCATATATGTGAGTGTATTCATTTCAACAACCAGCCTTATGTTCGTCATAAAATTGAAGCAAATTTAATTAAAGCGGTAGAATCAAATAGGTTTGTTTTTCCAATACGATATTAAAGTTTTCAGACTTGAGAGGAAACTCGGCGCTAGTGTCGTATAACCAGCCTCCCCCCCCCCCTCTCAATTGGTGTCGTATAACCAGGATGGTCAAAGTACCACATTTTAGTCAATTTGTTTCTTTTTAAAGTAAAAAGGAGCAAATGATTAGTTTTATTGTCTAATGTTTTTTTGAAATTAGCAGGAGAGAGGAAAGTTTGCGATGCCAACTTAAAAAACTATTTCTGAAAGTTGAGTTTGAGTTCAACGTTTATTTCATAAAATTATAAAAGATAGTTATGTTTCTAGGAGGTCTGTGTGCGCTTATTTTTATTGTTGGAGACTATTTCGTTTATTTACTATAAAAAATTTAATTGCATAATTTTTACAAAAAAAATCATTTTAAAGAGTTAATATTTATGAATACAGTCGGCCCTTGTGATATCGCCTCTACAATATATTATCGCCGTCCATGATACAGATTTGATTGCATTTCCTTTAACTTTAATTATACAAACCCTTATTGTAGTGCTCCATGGCTGAAACTGGTCTCGAGAATAACAATGGCCGACTACATTTTCACTCCAAGGCGTTTTTTCATGAGATTATTGTAAAAGAAAGAAAAATGGGTAAATATACAGACAATTAAATGGAAAATGATTGAGCTTTGGGCGGGGAAGAAGTTGAAGTAGTCCTGTTGCTAACACAGTCCACTAAAAAGTACAGACATGTGAAATTTATAAGAAACAACTACAACAAATCAAACTAAAAATATCAAGTCATATCGTTTTTTGCAAAGAGACTTCAAGTTTTTATTTAAATTTAAAAAAGTTGGAAAAATACCCCTGCGAAGTTAAAAAGACCTAAGAATGACACGCGGGCCCACACAGAATCTACACAAATAGAATTTACTAACTCCCGAATGGCATTATAATGCCCATTTCCCTATATGTTAAATCAAGATGTTTATCCACAAGGACAATAAGAACAAGTGGGAAAGTCGCAAGGTTCACAGCAAATAGGATACTTGTAACAATCACACTGAGCTGCGATGATAGCTACTCCTACAACTCCTTGGCCGTTGTCAAGGGCCAGTGGGCCAATTGCAGCTGCAATCATATAATTTTTATAGTCCTCACTATTTTTTTGCTCAGGACTGGCGACAGCTGCAGCTGGAATCACTACCACGTTTTGACGCAATTCATCAGCATATTTGTTTGCCAACAAGTTCATCTGTCTATGAATTTGTTGGCTCTGTTTGTTAGTAGAGTTGAGATACTGCTTGCGTTCAACACTGTTTTGCTCAGGCCCGAAAATTTTGTTAGGGATGTCGATTGAATTGCCACTTGGAGTGACCATAACTCCATCTACATCAGTGTAGTAGAGCACTCGCTGGTTGGCTGTCTTGTTGTCTAAAAACATGATCTACAAAGATGTGGTTATCAACTCTACTGGATTATACCCCCCCCCAATCGTTTATAAACCCCCGTCGCCCCTTACGGGGGGAGGGCTCGGGGGCTTGGAGTTGAGATGCGCACACACCTATACCTGAGACATAAATTACTCGAAAACAACTCTGGATGCATGAAAATAGCATGCATACCAGAGATTTTTATGCGGTACAGTCCTGTAAAAAAAACTATGTTCAAGATCTTCTCCTTTCTTGAGTGGGCCCTCCTCACAAAGTGGCCCCTTACTTGTGCCTTCCCTTCCTTTTACAGTGTCCTTTATCCCCTTAAAAATACAGTAGTACCGAAAAGCTTATTGAAAATTAGCATAAAAGTAAGAGTTTAAATAGTAAATACTGAAACCCATCTAAAATTTTTGTGAAATTTATACAAGTAAAGTTAACATGTGCCGAATAATACTATTTGGTTTAGACTCTAAGCCAAAATATGACAATAGTAAATCCTTTTCTAAGCTTATGAGAGTGAGAAGTCACTTTCTAAGCTTATGAGAATGAGAAGTCACTTTCGAAGCTTATGAGAGTGAGAAGTCACTTTCTAAGCTTATGAGAGTGAAAGTCACTTTCTAAGCTTATGAGAATAAGGGGCTTGGAGTTGAGATGCGCAAGCAACCGTACCTGAGAGAAAAATCACTCGAGGTGAAGCTCTGGATGCATGAGAAGAGCATGCATGCCAGAGCTTTTTTATGCGGTAGAGCCCAGTTGACAAAACTATGTTCAAGACCTTCTTTTTTTTTTAAAGTTGGTTATAATACAATAGCGCTTGATTATTGCTTATTTGGGCCAAAAAGGCTTTTTAATTATGATTCTTACCCAAACAGCATTTTACAACACTTTGTAAATGTTATGTACATGCTTTTCTGTAATAACAACAAAAATTTATAAGATGCAAAAATAGCTTACTATATTCCTGCAGCATTTTTGAGAGTTCCTCTGCAATTTTTTGCCTGTATGCGTCATTCGAATTCAGCTCATCTGCGCTCATTGCATGAAATTTAAGAATGGTGATTCGCTTGGAAATGAAATTCTCAGTGGAAACACTCTCAAATTTTTCTATAGTGATAGCATTGATTGTATAAAATTTTAGCAATTGAAACATAAAAATTTTGACAAACAACAAGAAATATTCCATATTTATGTCAAAATTGCTTGAATATGGTTTAAGAAAAGTATTTCTGCTAGAAGGAAAGAGTGACTAAGTCGTGAAAACGGGTAGCCGGACAGTCCTTTCTTCTTCCTTGCTTCGTTTCTAAGACAGCAATTAAATGTTATTAGAGCTGCTAAAAGAAATTTACTTGTGCAATTATTTTGGTTGGATAATTTTTATTTCATCTGCACAAAGACTGATCCTTTTTACAACAAACCTTGAACTTGACTTCAAATATTTGCCTACTCTCTAGTTTTTATAGATTGCTCAATCCGGTTTTTTAAAGGTTAGCTGCTTTGAGTAAAGGATTATTGCAAGGGTGGAAATTGTATTTTAACTTGAAAGAATGTTGTCATAAATATTAATTTATTGTATCTTAATCCAGATACACAAATATATTGCAAATTTCATTGTCATTCTAGAAATTTTGTTTGTTTATTCCAAGAGGTCAAAAAAATTGTTGTTTTGTGCAATATCAACAATAAAAATAAAAACATAATGAAAACCCTTTTGAAAGCTTTCCAGTGATTCAAAAGTAAGAGAACAGGGTGAGGTATAAGAATGAAGCTTTTAATAATCTCTGAATCCTCCATATCCACGTTGCCCTCCATATCCTCTTTGTCCACCATACCCTCGTTGTTCACCATATCTTCTCGAACTTCCATAACCCTGCTGTCCTCCATATCCCTGCTGTCCTCCATATCCCTGCTGTCCTCCATATCCCTGCTGTCCTCCATATCCCTGCTGTCCTCCATATCCCGGTTGTCCACCTCCACCATTTAACAGTTGGCCAAACATTCCCGTCATTCCGCCTAAATTTCCAAGGAATGGTACTCCTCCGCCTCCTCCACTTCCCATAAAAGGAATATTAAATTGAGCAAGGCAATTGCTGAATATTCCAACTAGGATTAAAGTATAAGAAATATAAGAGGTGGTTGAAAGAATCTTCATTTTCTGAGCGCTTGTTCGAAGTAGATTTTTTTTAACAAGGGCAGTCAACAAGTAAAAGTTGTTAGACCCAGTTTAAATACTTTTCGGTCATGTTGTCCGAGTCCCTTGTTTGATTAATCAACAACATGAAAAAGGAACCCTTTCTAATTTGTGCTACGCAATAAAGGTTGACGAAGAATAACAAGTAAAGTACATTCTTTTCGTTTTAAAAAAATAAAAAGCGTGTGTGAGAGGAACTAAATTTTTCAACCTTATTATTTTCGACTGTCTTTTTGGTTTGTTTTGGTGGCAAAGACAAGAAGTGTGGAGAAGAAAAGAGGTTTACTAAAAGAAAAAGGTTTACTAAAAGAATTATATTGAAAAGGCCAGGTCTTATTAAATATTGCGTTTTTCATAGAATATTTTGTTATGCAACTAATTGGAGGGCGGATCGGTCAAAGTACTCAAATCGGTAATCTCGACTGATACTAAGAAACAGGAGTTTGGGGAAATAAATATTAGAGGATGGGGAGATTTTTGTTGTAGGAAAATTGTTATCTAGGTCTGCACCTCCAAGTAGAGTCAAAAAGTAAAAATCGAGTTTAAACTAGAAAAGTGGGCTAAAGTATGGGACCGGCACCCCAATCAATTCTAGAGCAACACCCAGTCTGTTCTGGATCCAACTAAGGTAGCTTTTTTTCAATAGGCAAAAAGAGCTCAGAAATGAATCGGGATCTGAAAACAGAATTTGAGTTCTGTTTTAGAGTTGATTGGGGTGCCTGCTCGTGAGTTGCTCTGAAAAATGCTATGCAATAGACTGCTCTAATATTTGTTTCTGTGTACATTTCATGCTTTAAAGACCACAATTAAAATGATTAAAATTTTTATTTTGATACTAGTTTAGTAAAACAAATCAGCCGTCTTTTCTTCTTACATCTCAAGTTTCGGCTGCATTATTCAGAGCAAGACCATAGAGCTCATTAATAGCGTTTCCTTTACAATCGCTCTAAAAAGCAAGCTTGTTCTTTAGTAACTGATTAATAATGAATTAGTTTACAATGCAGCAACATATGAGAGCAAATGGATAACCATTTGGAGGATTGTAATCACTTTTGTAGCCTGAGTTAAAATATTGCGCCAAATCAACAACCAAACATTTGGGGTTGTCGACAGTTACTTCACTAAAAACATTAGTGGTGCAGAGACTGGCCAGTCGCATGTGCGCAGAAAGCAGCACTAGTCTGGGAATATTGGATGTGCAGCCTGCCCATATCTAAAAAATGATTATATCTGTTTTACAAGCGAAGAATATGAGTGATTTTTAGAGGTGAGAACCAGCCCTAAATTTTTTAATTAATATTCAAACCTCAAATCTCTTGGGTTTGTGATCATCCAAGTCTTGTATTTGGAAGCAGCCGAATGCTTGCACACATTTGCCTAGCTCTTCATTCCGAATACTTTCCTGAATGTTTTTACTCTGTTTATTTAGACTGGAAGGCGACTGGACGGCATCGGAAAGTTAATATTATTAGAAATAAATTAACCATACGAAAATGGTCTACCAGTGGCACATTCTCCCTGTCCTTGATAAGCCTCCAAGATAGATTTTTCGTCCATAATCAAATCTAAAAGTTAAAAAATAAAAAAAAATAACCCCAAAAAACTTTCTCACCATAGGAATCGACATAACTGACAATTCTGCCTTGTAAGTCACAATCTTCCCAGCCATAGCCAACAAAGCAGCAGCAAAAGAATGTGGCGTCATTATTGCCAAAATTTTGCTCCATTTCCTGGTGATTTTCATCCATCGAAAAACAATAATCACTTTTGACATTTCTTTTGCGATTTTCAAGAATTTTTATGCACCACTCATTAATTTTAAAGCTAGTGTCATTAGGGTTGAGATGTTGCAGCTGTACAGCATCATTTGTAGGCACCTACAATTCAGGCAAAAATCTTTGAGAAATTAACAAAAAAAATACTTTACCACTGCAGCTTTGATGTCATGAGTCATAAATTTGTACTTTTTGTCTTCCGATGCAGAAACGATCTCAACAATAGTAGACCTTATGTGGGCGAAGCAAAGAAAAGTATGGTCTACAATGTAACTTTTACTTTTTTATTTATAAAAAACTAGCGCGTGGGTAAAGTGTGGGTAAGATGTGGGGCCATGGGGCTCCAGGGCTACCATAGTTTTGAAGATACGATTCGCAAAGGGTCCGCGTTGGTTCGCATGAAAATTCACCAGCATGTATTTGTGATGTATTTACCAGCATGTATTTGTGATGAGTTGGACTTCATGTCTGTCTCTAGGTCACTTTTGCTGCTCACTGGTTTTTGGTTTTTGTACTTAAGACATTTCTTCATGACTTTGTCCTTGTTTTTCTTGAAGTTTCTCCCAATGCTTTGCTCAAGCGCTTCATCGCACGTTGTGCCATCTGTTGCGGGATTGCATTTTTGAACGTAAAAGACTCTTTGAGGGCTGTCTCGAAAGATTTTGTATGTGGCATCTTGACTACAATTCAATGCTATGCCATCAATAAGCTTTCCCATTATTAAAGCTTGTGTCATGGAATTGTCTCTCTTTGTTCTGTAATAAAGAAGGAAGTCTAAAAAAGCAATAGTTCTGAATGACCTGTGTGTGGGATCATACAAAAATTCGATATTGTTTCCATCAAGCAAGTATACTACTTTCTTTAGTCTAAGGTCATAGTGCACATTGCAATACAGCACTTCTGTTTCCCCTTCTTTGTAGTAGTTGCCAAACAGGCGATGATAATGCCTTGAGTAAGAACAAAGTGTTTTCTAAAAAATATTTATATAACTTTTCTTTTAAATTTATGCTTGTTTTTATTCTGCATAGAGTAGTAACTGGTGTTAATGTTTTGCCTAAAAGAGTGCGAATCTCGAAGTCGTTTTTGCGAGATTATCGCGAGAATGCGAAAAAATTGGTAATCCAGTGCTAGTCATATAGGGGAGGCTTATTACAGGAAATACGGTACTTTTTTAATTCTAGCCTTACATTAAACACCTCCTCAAATTTGTCTTGAACACGGTGACTAAGAAAATCAAGGTTGCAGAGATCTTCTACTATAGGTCTTTGCTCTCCATTGTCCATGAATTCGATTTGACCTCCACAGCAACATTTGACAGAAAATGAAGTTTTGACAGGCTTGGTTCCTGGGCACACCTTGTCTTGCAGTTCACAGAGAAATTGTTTAGAAGTAGGGTCTTTACAGTCACTTTCATTCCAAGAGCTCATTCTCATAATGAAGTTTGTCTGTGTAAACTCATACACTGTCCCACACCTGTATCCTGTGGACCTAAAGTTTTTATTATGAGGAAATAGAAAATGCTAGTCAGATTAGACAAGACCCGAGTTTGATGTCATTAGACTGATTCATTTGCTTTAACCAACTGACTCTAGCTGGCTCCCCCTCAGCTGCTTTTTTGATGTCCGCATAAGAATAGTTGCCATATCCACAGGTTAGACGGTAAGTATATTCTTTCTTTGTGCTTTCATAGAGTGAACGAAAATGATAACTCATTGGGCTAAAATAAAATTGTCAATATATCGGATTTTTATGCAAATCCATTTTTGGCGAATCAATTTGTTATACTATTCATTTATTTGGTTTTAATTGTCAATTTTATTTTATTTTTATTTTCGTCTTTCTTGAGGGCCAAACTGGAAATTCAGTCAAGCTAACAGCATAGCTTACTTTGGAAAATGGCAAATGTCGTTTTGTTTATAGCAACAGCAAAGCATTCCATAGTTTTCTGCAGAAAGAAATATAGAACAGCTTTTCTAAATAAAAAAAATTATTTATTGTAGACTTCGAAATAATCCACTTTTTCAACCTGTGCTTTTTGGGAGTTAGAGATTCGACAGGGTAACTGGTTTTTTTCATAAAAGTAGTATGGAATAGATTTAGCTCCTTCCACCAGAAAATTCTGTTGCTCAACTCGATTAAAGCCCAGAAGACCACTATAGTATTCAGAATTCAGACCGGAAATTAACATTTTGTTCTTATCTGCCATCCAGAGCGAAAAACATGCTTGGGTGTAGTTGTTTGCTGAAGGTGTACTCTGAAAAGAGGGTTGAGTTTATAGGTTTGAGTTTAAATAGAGTTGTGTTCACAATCATATAGCCTGTCTCATCCAGACATTTTCTCGGTTCTTCGGGTTGGTTAAACTCGTTGCTAGGCTTTTCATTAGGAGCATCATAACCATAATGAGAGCGAGGCATTACTCTACAAAATTAAATTTTTTTTTCACAAAAAGAGCAACCAGCACTGAATAGCCTTATCAACAAAAAAAGTCAAATGACTTTATTTTTAGTTTTTATCTGAAAGCCCCTTCTGGTGTGACATAGCCTCATAAGAAATCGCCTTGTAGGTTTTTGATTACCACCTCACATTCATTTTGAATAAAATTTTGTGGCTTTAATCGGGTTTATAACTCCCTCCCCCCTTCCATTGACATACACTGTGAAACGCTTTTACACTAAATAAAATTCGGTGTTTCACTTACATAAGGTAGTCTTCCAACATATTTTCCACCAGTTTATTTCTTTCTTCATAGTAGAGAAAATCCAGGCAGTCCGGCTTATTGCATCCTAAGGAACTTATTTTATCAACAAACCATTTTTTTCAATATTTTATGCTGAGATAAATATTCTGTCTATATTTTTTTTCTTTTCACAAAAACATGAAACAAAAAGGCTTGTATCTTCTTGTGTATTAGTATACAAATATTTTACAATGAAAAAGCCACTTACTTTTTTGCACACTTACGTATACATCTGTCAGGGTTTGATGACTGATTTAGAATAAATGTAAAGGTTCGATTACAAGCTTCTTTTTACTTACTTGAAGCTGTAATGTGCTGGGAAAAATATGGGATCAGGATCTTCAACAGAGCAGTGAAGCATTTCGCCTATTTGTTGCAGGAACTGGATAGTACTTGCGTTTGCCGCTTCACATGCAGGCAACTCTACATCAAAGTTTTGGGAAGTGCTAATGACTGAAAACAGACATTAGTTAACCACACTTTTTTGCTTATTCCGTATTTCATGATATACAATGTTGCAAACAACCTACAAAAAATGCGTCGGTTTTTAAGCACCCAGGCCACTGACTTATTGCAAGCGTTAATTTTTTCGTCACTCTGGATCACATCATTTGGACAATCCTCTATTTCTGGACTTTCTATTTCACTTCTCTTAGCGAGAAGTTTAGTTATTTCTGTGGCATTAGTTTCGGCTTGTTGTTTGTTTGCTGTAAGCTTTATAAAATTAAAATGCGAAGTAGTGCGCCTGCTTTCGAGAAAGGAATCACCTTTCATGTTTTTTGATTTGGGAGTTGGCTGAGCACTAAACTGGCCATTAATAAAAATCGAAACTAAAGACCCCAAGGCAATATTGAGAATATAGAGGGGGGTTAGTGCCTTTATGTTCATCAATATTTATTCATGTTGATCATAGAAATACATAAATTTAGTACACTTACTGATACACTTACTGACTCTAACCAGTTTTTTACAATCACTTCAATGGTTACTGCAAATGATGATTCTTTTAAGTAGTTTTTATTGTGCGTATATGTATTATATGTGATTCACAAATTGCTCACTTCTTTTTAATTCGGCTACAATAGAGCTTTCACTCTCCAAATCTTATCATAGCTTAGGTAGGTCTGTGTGTGTATCTATAACTATCAAGCCCCCTTCTGATACTGAGATACTAGGAGTGATTTCTTAGGAAATTGTATGAATAATTTTTCTTATGAGAAAAGGCTAGGAAATATGGGACCATATATACTATCTACGTACACCAGAAAGTGAAATTTTTACAGTGCGGAATTCATTTATGTTAGAACATTTCAAAGTTAGGTTTTTTCAACGTCTTTATTATTATAATCAGTCAAATTCTCTAGAAATTATTTCGAGTTTATCAGGTAACAATGGCTTGAAATCTTTAATCAGAAACCTTTTCTTTGGAATAAATTGACCAGTTCTGTGATCTCTGGCATCAAAAGCAATCTCCCTCCAGTCGGTGCCATACAAACTATTCAGGTGTCCATCAAACTTTTTAGGCGCTGGCACTTTCACAGGTCCAAAATCTAGCCATTGCAGGGGCAAGCAACTTTGCACGTTCAAACCTGAAGGCCAAAGAGCTTTCGCTCTCCCGTCCAAGTAAGCCAAGTTATTTTCAGCATAAGCTTTCATGATAAATACGTCAGCAAAAGGGAAACTGCAACAGCTGTCCTGGTCTTGAATGGATTTTTGACTATCAGCTTTAAAAATTCGCCATCCGCCATACCACCAAGGCGAAAAATCATATCCCCATTTCCTAAGTAGTTCAAGAGCCCTTGTCTCAAATATTCTTCGGTTTGAGCTGAAACGCGTGCTTTAGCTTGTACCATTGAATTTTTCCCAGCAAAGCTTAACAAAAAACAAGCCCAGCTTGTAAATATCAAAAAATATTTTACCTTAATATAGAAAAATCCAAATCGTCATCCCAGGGAATTAGGCCTTTGTGGCGCACAGCTCCAAGTAAGGTGCCTCCATCAGCAAAAATGGTAATGTTAAAATGCTTCGCCACAGAAATCAGATCAGATGTTAGTTGATACAAGAATTGGACTTCCGTTGCGCTTAACTTTGGCTTTTGTTGAAAAAGCTGTTGAGAGGTAATTGGCGGTGGTTTTTCACAGGTTTCAAAATTAAAAAGCTGCTCAAATTCTATACACATCGAGTCATCGTTCTCGTCTTTTATAGGACTCATTTTAGGGAAAAAGCCTAAGCGTAGCAAGTATAAAGTATAAAAGATTTTAAAGAATCGGCTAACCAAAAGGTTGTAACTTCTTTACTAGAAAAATATAGCTTAATAAAGCCATGAAAAGATGTGTTTAAAAAGAAAGCTTGCAAACCTTCGGTGTAGGACTCAGCAAGATGGCGGTGAAGAGAGAATCATTTTCCTTCAATTCATAAGAACAAATATGGCATGCTTGATACCAAAGATTGATGAGAATCTAATGAGAAAAAAAAAATTGTGGAAACCATGAAAATTAAAAAAGTTAGAGCCGATTGAAAATCGGCAAATTTCTTGAATCAACATATAGTTTGAAAAGTTTTTAATTGATTGCATTGTTTGTTAAGAAAGACTGCTTGTCTAGTACAAATAGCATTATAGCAGTTCAATGGTTTTATTTCATTTAAATGAAAAGAACGACGAAGGACGATTAATCACCTCACACCACAATAGATAGATGTAAGGACGAAAAAGAGAGAAACTAAGGAACCTTTGATTTTTATAATCTTTACAAATAAAAAGGTATGCAGAAAAGGTATTCAAAGGTGTCTTTTCGTTCACCCATTTTAATAGAAAAAGGTCTTATACTTGAATATAGCGCTATTGATGTCAACCATCTACAGCCTTACATTATTATTGCTGTGTCTTTGTGACTACGTAAACATGAGCACTCAAAGCAGCTCTTTGCCCAAAAATTTTGTATTTCTAGATGACGTCATTCCAAGCGTCCAACAAAATCTTCGTTATAACACCGACGAAAATTTTATTGGACACCCTCTGCCTGGATATGCTGCAAAGGCTAGTGCTATGCTCACCAAACAAGCCGCTCAGGCTCTCTCAATGGTGCAGCAAACACTCAATTCCAGTGGCTATTCCTTGCTTATTTATGATGCCTATAGAGCGCAACGCACTGTTGACTACTTTATTGAATGGCTTAAAAACTCCAGTGACCAAGTGCAGAAGAGCAAATATTACCCTAATGTGAACAAATCAAACTTGGCGAATGGATACATTAGCCCTACATCTGGGCACAGCAGAGGCAGCACTGTTGACTTGACTATTATTAAGCTGGAAAATTCTATAGAAAAAGTAAAGCCAGTTGAGAGAACTTTAAAAGACGGGAGGAAAATATTGTTACTGGATGATGGAAGTGTGGATATGGGTGGCAGTTTTGACTTGTTTGATGAGTCTTCTCACCATGATACCACGTTGATCGATGAAGAGCAAAAGAAAATGAGAGCTTACTTGAAAGATGTAATGGATAAGCATGGCTTTAGTGCTTTTATGCCAGAATGGTGGCATTATACTTTGAGAAATGAACCTTTTCCTGATACATTCTTTGATTTTGATGTGATGGAGCATAAAAATAGCACGTTCGATTTCTAAGTTGATTTCACCCAACTATTTGCTTCTTTTTGTGATTTTTTCGGTTTTGTGCTTATAAAGCTTTGAACAAGCATACTGCACTTCATATTTAGTAAAATAGCCTAACTATCCTTACTATCTTTTCTCATAAAGAAAAAAATCTGCAGTTTTTGTGAAGCTGTAACAGAACAATCCATATGAGTTGCCGTCTTTTTTGGATTATTCCTGACAGCTTTTTTAAGGAAGAGACAATTCTCTCAACCTGGTTATTTGGTAGGCAAACTTCGCCAAAAACTAGGTTGCTCAACCAACTGACCGCGAGCAATCTTAATGCATACCATAATGCCATCACTTGAATCAATTTATTGAAAAAAACCATTCCAACCAGTTGAAATAAACTGTTTTATTTTTCCACAAGAACCAGAATGCAGCAGAAGGAAACTAGGATAATTAATAAATAAAATAATAAGTAAAATGTTGCTCAAATTTCTTCATATTCCAGCTACAGGAAAACCAAGGTGTTTCCACTTCTTTACAAAAAAAAATAGGCAATAGAAACCGATTGGACTCCTTAAGCAGATACACAAAACACTAATTAAACAAAATTCCTTGTGTTATTAATAAAAACATTTAAATAAAAAATAAAGTTTTACATCACTTTGGGAATTTTCGCGGGTATTTTTACTAAAAGAAAGCTGCATTCAGTTTTTAGCAGCCAGAGGCAAGCCCGCAACTGCGGAAGGACTGCCACTGCTCCCATTGCCCAACAGCACTACTTGCGGAGAGTGAGCGTTGGTCGTGGTGGGGGAGGCGGAGCCATTCACGCCTTCAGGAGCTGTCAAACCAGGTGCAGAATTGCCAACATTGACTGGAGAGTCGGCTGTTCTAGCCTGTTGTTGGCTGGGCGAGACTCCATTTCTTTGTTGGCTGGCTGAATTGGAGGAGAAAGAAGAATTTGCGGAGACCAATCCTATTGGGAAAATGCCGTGACGTTCCCTGTCTTTTACAAATTGATCGTAGTCCTTTTGAAGGATGGTTTGGATTTCGTGCGGCATAAAAGTCCCTAGAAAGAAAAAATTTGAATTCTTCAAGCTCTACATCAAAAATTAAAAAGCTTACAAGGAGTGCACACCATAGATCCACTTGTCAAGGGGCACTTTTCACCGGATGGACAGTAGACTTCCTACAAACTTAGATTTATTTTATAATTCTTCGGCTAATTTAATGGTTGGAGGTCTTACCTGCGAGTTCCACTGCTTCTTGATAGCCTCTCGAGAGCAGGGGAAGCAGAACTTGTGCTGGTTGACAGAAGGGCATTGCACAAAGTGGGTGTCTTCCATTCGCTCATTGCAGTTAGTGCACAAAATTATCCTTTCAGTTGGAACTGCTGCTCCTGCTGCTAAAATATTTATGATTTTTATTTACATTCATAAACATTTTAGTCTGTATTTTCGACAGCTTTAAAACTTTACTAAAATTTGCTTTAAAAAATATTACTCCCAGCAGCAGCAGCAGTCGCAGAGGCGGCACCCACACCTGCATTTGCTGGCTGGTTGTGCTGGTGAGAACGACGAGTGGTGTGGTAGACACTGGCATGGCTGCTGTGATGGCCATGACTGTTCTGCTGGTGCTCAGGCGAGTTTGTGGACGTGGGCGACACTGAGGTGGTCGTTTGGGCATCTCCTGCAAATACCTATATTAATTCTAACATTTTACATTTTAGTTGACATGGGAGCGTATCCCGGCTTTTTTTTTTATCATTCCACACCAATGCAAAAATTGATCTTTTTTGAGAACCTGCAAAATTTGTGGTTTTTAAAACGTTTTGTATTGTTTGCATCATAAAAATTTGCTTTCCAGTTTCAATTCTTCTACACTTAGTTTGTTTTTTTGCCTTAAAAGGGTTAAAATGCGTTTCTCTTGCGTAAGTAAAAACCAGTTTTCTAACTTCTTTTTAAAAGAGATGGCCCTGCTGATGGTTGTTGTAACGAGACTGTATTTGCCTAGTTTAAATGAAACAAAAATTGGCAAGGTCAGTTGACAGAAACACCACCTGCCAGCCTTGTGTTGCCCTTTCTCCACTTTTTGTTTCAACAATAAATGCAATTACTCTTTGACTGCTACTGCTAGAGCTGGTGTATGTGTGTTCCAGGAGCCAAGTGGTGAAAAGAAAAGAAAAACCGGTTCTTGTAATTTTTTGTGGAGGACACAAAATTTGGCGACACTACTCCTTCTTCCCACCCTTTAGAGGTCGATAGAGGCTGGCACGAAGCGAACTTTTTTGTTTGGTTCTGCTTGCTTTTTGCAAAAAGTTCAGCGCAAATCTTTTAAAGGGGTCAAAGTATTTAGAAATTAGAAGAAATGTCTTCTTTTTTATTTTATATAGCCTGACTTATTGTCAAACTATCATTTGGCTGCGAAAATACAAAAGGGAATGAAACTACAGCCTTGGGGGTTGGATTATCAAGGGTTTACTGCACTTAAAAAAGCTTTACCTCTTTGGACTTTGTTGTAGACCTCTGGTTTGCCATCATCCTCATGTCCATGTTCTCGCTTCAAACCATGAGGTGGTGGCTGCTGTAGATTAGCCAATCCTGCAATGCTTGCCGCAGCTGCTGCTGCTGAGTGTAGGCCAGGCAAATGGCTGTTGGAAGGCATGCCTAAAGGTAACATTTGTCCAGCTGGATGGTGGAAAAGCGGCAATGAACGGTGAAGCTGTTGTTGTAAATGCTGATATTCATCCAAACCGGCGACTGCAGCTCTCATCCTTTGCTGGGCTTGAAAAGCTTCTGAAAGCTGGCTGAACTGTCCCAATTGAGCCAAGTTGAGAGGAGCAGACGAGCTGGAAGAAACTGGAGTAGTGGGTTGGCCATTGTTGCTACTGTTGTTGTTGATTTCTTTTGAGATTTGAGCCAGTTGCTGTTGGTGTTGAGAAAGACTTGGATGGGTTTGAGAGTGGTGTTTGGAGGTGGAGGAATTGTTGCCAGACAGCACATCCAAATGATTGTTGGGCAGTGGGGGCAGACTGCTGGAAGCATTCGAGGTACCATTGTTGGAGGAAGAGGAGGAGCTGGGACTGGTGTTGGCAGTGAACACAGCGTGAGCTTGCTTCATTCGGCGAGCTGAGTCAATGACTGCTTCGATTCTAAAAAGATAAAGATTTTTCATCCCATATAGCTAAATTAAAAAAATTACTTCTCTGCCCCCTCATAATTGACACAACCTCTGCATACAGGCTCAGCATAATCATGGCACATAGCCCAGGGCATTCGTGGTAGATCGCACAAGAAGCAGTTGCTCTTGCTCTTCAACAACAAACTGGCTTGAGCTGCTGCTGATAAACTTCCTCCACTTCCTCCACCCAAATGGCTAGCTCCAATAGGAGGAGAGTGCGGCAATTGGGTTCTCTGTTGCATGTGCAACTGCTGTTGCTGCTGCAAGTAGTGTTGTTGCGCTGCAGCAGCAAGTTGCTGGCTCAAATTGCTGGCTGAATTGCTTGCGGGCCCCGAAGACCCGTTGCTGACAGAATTAGCTCCACCATTTTGCTGTTGATGAGCAGCCAGAGCAGCTGCATGGGTTGCCATGGCGTGTTGCATGGCCGCCAGCTCAGAGATCCTCTGCATTGAACTGTTAAATAGCTACTAGAGCAAAATTGAGACGTTTAAAAGCAAATATGTAGAAAAGTATTCAGTAAGTTTCGGCAAATAAGTCTAAAATTACAGAGGGTGAAACGAGTTTTCTAATAAACTTGCAGAAAATATTTCTTTGCTAATAAATATGGCAAATTTATTTCACTACTTGTTGTATGGACAAAAAAGAGCTTAAAGAGACTGGCCAGACTGACTAGCAAAACAGGTTTGTTTTAGTGTGCGCCAATTGGGACGACTTGAAGTTAAACCAAAACAACTTAAACTAATTGCTGAAACAAACTTGGGGCATGAGAAGAGAAGGGGAGAACATCAGTGAAAAATCTGTTTAAAAATGATCAGATGGAAGGAAATCAGGTCAAGTTATCTTTTTTCTCTGTCCAAATTGCAATTAAAAGAAAGAATGGGCAGAGCATAGAAAGATGTGCTTTCTCAAACCAAAAGACAAAATCATAGGCGGGAAACAAGTCGGCACAAAACTGGAATTAGTTTTTTTCGGTGAATCCTCCAAGCAAATTATTCCTCGAAAAAAGTGGCAATTTGTAGTGGAAGTTTACAGCAGTAAAATCCAAGGCCATCTTCAGTTTCGGTCAAAAGATGGTGATCAAACATGTTCCCATCCCCTTTTTTACTTTAGATTCAAATTGAGGACACCCATTTTCCTGTTGGCATGCCCTTAGTGGTAGTCCCAAAAAAGTGGA
This sequence comes from Subanguina moxae, assembly GCA_000981365.1. NCBI lineage: Eukaryota > Metazoa > Nematoda > Chromadorea > Rhabditida > Anguinidae > Subanguina > Subanguina moxae. The sequence continues at coordinate 16,356 of BBSZ01014595.1, forward strand.
AGGGATTACGACGGGTGGTTGGGGTGAGAGGTACGGAAGGATACGCCAACTGCAATCCAAGTAAAAAAGTGGGGCAAAAGAAGGAGGAAGAAGAGGAGCACGAAAACATGCAATCATGATCTAACAAGATTGACCTCGAAATATATATTTAATCTGAAAAATATAAAAAAAGACTACAAAAGAATCAGAGATTTAACTATTTCCAAGTTTTCGGAAAAATTACGAGTTGTTGGTCAGCCAAAATGAACCCCATTTTACGTTGCAAAGAGCGAACACGCGTTTCATAGGACCATACTTTTTGAAGACAATGAAAGTGGTTTTGACCTTAATTAGGTTATAAGTTTGTTTGTTACTCGGAAAAAAATAGTCTTTTAAATTATTATTAACCACAAAAGTTCTATTTTTCCAACAAATTCAATGCAGTACATATACTTAGACTGGAATGGCAAGACCAGTATTTTGGGGTAGTCCACCAACTCCTCAATTGTAGTGATAAAAGTGTGGTGGTAAATGTCTGGTGGTTGAGTGATAAGACCAGTGAGATGCGCCACTCACCCTCTCTCACCATTGACAACCGGTTATTAGTTAACAAACAGCCAGGTTGGTCACATGCCATCCTTCTTTTTTCAAATAGTCTCAACTTTTTTAAATTGGTCTCCACAAGGGCATCAATCAACCCAGTTTTGCTGAGAAAATCACAATAGTTTAAAAAGTCTGTAACGAGATAACCGCGCCAACTAGAAACCGAAATACGAAAAACCTGACATGCCCATGTTGTAGACCATAGTCAACTTGCTAGTACCCATAAAAGGGAGAGTTCGCGCGGCTACTATCCAGCACGTCTCCAAATGGAGATAACAAATGCTTTTTTTAGCAACCATTAGCTGATAGCTAAAAGACTTGTACTACTATAAATAAAATTTTCATCACTGTTGATTGCAAACACTAAGCTGGATTATGACTCAATAAGCAAATGTGACTATGCAAATGGCGGAAATTGTTGTACACAAATTATAAGGAATATTTAGGAGGTAAAAGAACAGTTTGTGGCTGTTTTTTTCGAAGTCTTTTATTTTTGAATAAAAAGACTCATTCGGCAAGGACTTGTTTAGTTCTGAGGTACGCCAGTAGGTAAAATATATTTGACTCTACTGGATTATACCCCCTCCCCAAAAAAAATTAATATACCCCCTCTACTAAATGTAACTGCCACAAAATACGTGTACCATTCGTCTCTGACCTATTTTAGTGCCCTAAAAACGTCTTTTTGGGCCGGTCCTTTGCGATTAACCCATATGTTTTCGCCCTTTTACCATGTTTTTCTCACTGGACTATGGGAATAAAGGCCTGAAATGCATTTATTCCTCAGGAATCTTGTTTCTTTTTTTGGGGAGAGGGGTTATAATACAGTAGTACCATATTTTTTTTTATTTTCAAATTGCTCTCTAAAAGATGTTTTTTCTTCAAAAACCCTTTAAAAGTTTTTTTTTAGAAACCCATTGTTTTTGTCCTGCAAACACTGGATGTATACACACAAGAAAGGAAGTAAGAATGTAGTTAGGCCTCATGAATTATTAATTTATTTAATTTTATTTTGCATAAGCGTTTGAATCCTAAAACTGGCGCCGCCACTATCACTATCCAGAAAAATTATTCCTGGCATTGTTTTTTAGCTGGCTACTGACTATTGAGCAGTGACTCTCAGAGAGCAGCACACAATAAATTATGCGCATTATTATTTTTGAGATAGGAGACAAAAAATATGATAATTTTCTGCACTCTGTGCACTGCTTTCTTCCATAGTATGTGGGAGCAACAAGCAAAGATAGCTATTTTTGAAAACTGAATATATAATCTGTTTTGCCTGAATTTTCAAAGTTAGCAATACATTGGCAAATTTTTTTACATAAAGCAAAGTAAAAAACATATGAGCTCTTGATAATTTCAAATCGGGTACTCGAGTCAGTGTTTTTTCTGTTTGTATTTTTTGCGATGAGAAGAGTACCTATTGTATGTCTTTTGAAAGGGATTACATCTCTTTTTGATATAAAATATTAGTTTTTTGAACTAGGCGGAAATAAAAGCAATAAAAGTGAGACAGGATGAATGCCAAGTTGTTTAAAAAATAGAGCGGTATGCTCATCTAAGTTAAATGCAAATTTAGTGGTTTTTTTGAGACGGACTACATGTTGTAAATATTAGAATTTGCAGGTCATAGAAATAAATATTAAACTAAGAACCAAAAAATTAATACAAACCCATAAGACATATAACCTACGGAACGATTCAAATAATAGCTATATAAAAATATCGAGAAGAAATTTTAGAAAAAATAATACAAAGAGTCGTAACCTTTTTATTTTGAAGTAAACTGCTAGTGTTTGTGCAGCTAAAAGCCTATTTCTGTGCATTAAAGTTTTGTTCCAAATATATTTTCTTCCCAAATAAATGGAAACGAAGCAAAATGCAATTTTTTAGCAAATAAATACCTTTTCCAATCAGCTATAAGCTAATTTGAAACTTGTGACGCATTCAGTGGTAAAATGACAGTTTGGAGAAACGGCAAAAATAAACTGATTTATGCAACACACTGATAAGAAAAATAGCGAGCACCAATCTTCATGTTCTTTGCTTCATTTGTAGTATCGAAAGGCCAACCAATTTTTCATCGACCCTTGTTATTGCTAATAGTTATTGCTAAGAGGAAAATAATCCTTTTAGACTAAATTTTTGGTGGAAAACCCTTACAAACTTAAACCGTTTTTTTTAGCAATAAACCTATTTTCTTGTAAAAAAAGTTGTAAAATTGCACAAAGAACAATATAAGAAACTTGGGATAGGTTGGTGTAAAAGCTTGTTTGTTATCATTCTTCTCAACAAAAATATCATTCCATTTTCATTCTAAAAAATACACTTTTGTGGCTGTTCCTCTAATATCATGAGAAAAAAAAATGTACTTTCTCTTTATTAATTCTACTATTTACGGCACCGAAGTACTACAAAGAAATTATGGTAAAAAAAAAGAAAAAGTGCAGGCTGGATTGGAACAGCCACAACTATGAATCAGAGCCTGTGACTGTGAGAAAAAAAGAGCAAGAGAAATGGCATTTCCACGCTTATCAGTTCTGTTGTTATTTAGTTTAGCTGGAATAACAAATGAATGGAACAAGTGCAAGCTTACGCAATTGAACTTTCAATCGACAAAAATGCATTGGCAATAACAGTTTGTCTCATACATTCTTGTAAAGAAAACTTTTTATACAGAAGTTTGTTCTAAAAGTGCGCAATGCTTTTCAATTTTTAATAATCAGGCAGGACAAAAAGTCGAGAATTTTTTTCGTGACACACCACACATTCTCTTCAATGTCAGAAACTTTGGTGAATTTTTCAAATTTCAAAAGACGGACATCAAAGACATCAAAAAACTAGACATCGATATGACTTAATAGGGGTCTAAGTTATTTAAAATCAAAAGTAGAAAATGTTAAAAAATTTTTATGGAAATAGAAAAACATAACCCTGCAAATATTTGAAAAGCCTAAAAAGCGTGCTGATTTGCCAACTAAAGTTTGTTCAACCAAGTATTCGTTGTTACAACGTTTGCTGGGCAAAACATATTTGTGTGTGCGTAGATGACCAGCAAGAGTTGAAAGTGGGCGCAGTGAACAGAGCAAGAGGTCAACTGCCTATGCTGTTGCGTGACCTATTGGTGCGTTTGTTGACAGCACACTTTACTAATTGTTATTTGCTATTTGTCTTTTTTCTTCCTTATTGATACAGCTAATTTACAGCTACTTCGAAAGTTTACTGATTCGTATGAAGAGTTAAGAGCATTAAAAAAGAAAGCAGGCTGATTTTACGAAAAGGCTTTAAAAACATAGCTAATTTCTTTGCAAAAGTTTAAATCTACACAAACTTTTGGAAGAACTAATACGTTTGCTACAATTTTTGCTTATTTACGTTTGTTATTTTTGAGTGAAACCTAAACGAAATATGTCTGAACAAAGATTGCTTTCACTTTTTAATAATCCTATTGTTGCGGCAGCAAAAAGAAAATTATTCTCAGTACAGAAAATAGATAACAACTGAGCTAGTCGCACAACAAAATTGCAATAGTAAAATAGCACTAAAATAAGTGACAGAAATTTGCAAGAAGAATATTTATTTAATCAGCTGAACTAGAGCAGGAAGATCATGGGAAAGAGCATATTAAATTCACATTTTGTTTAAGCATTTAATTTATTAGCTATTAATTATTATATTTAACGCATAAAAATGAAAATAATTAAAAAAGATTGGGAAAGTGCAAAAAAAGCAAACAAAAATGAAAACAAATAAATTAGCAAACACCTAATTGCAATTCAAACCCAAATAATAAGTGGATCAAAAAGTGTGTATAGGCGCATGTGCTCTTCCTGCTCAAAACGAGATTTCACCAAAGCAATGTCGGCAGCAGAAAAGAGGGTGCCAGGCACCGCCTGGGCACTTGGATTGAAACCTCGGTGCACAACAAATTTTTCTTCTCTCTGTAATTGTTGTGCACTACCTTGCTGACAACAGACGTGTGTGTGCGCGTAAAAGCAGGAAAATGTTGTTGACAGAGCAGTGGTATCCTTTCAACCCTTTCCAATAGACATACAAAAGAATGAGATATGGCCCAATTTTGCGTTAAAAAAACAAACAATAAACTTTTCTCTCCTCTTCTTTGTTTGCTTCTTTGAGTAAATGTTTTAAAAAGTGGAAAGTAAGTTAGAAAAAAGTACGAGAAGCAAGTTTTAAGCTGGCAATTTTTTTCTATAAAATAGAAATGAATCAATCGTAAAATGTCGTCTGCTTTAAATTTCGATTCAGGACAGCTTTATTAATGATAATTCAACATTTTCAGTCAAAAAACAATCTTCGTAAACTTCTATTGTCTTTTTTAACTTTCTTTGAGACGAGCAATACCTTTTGCATCGGAGATGCTGACCTCTCATTTCTTTGTTTTTTACTACTGCAAAAATCATCAACTCTTTGTGAAACACGGTATACTAAATCGCGCTTTCTGCATAGACGACGTTGATCTTTCTGCATAAAGATTTTCTAGGTTATATATGATTTTTTTTTAACTTCAGTTAGTTAGTTTAATATGCGAAAACTGGAAAATTCTTTAACTTAATGCTTGTTGAAAAATTCTAAATTTGTGAAAAGCTGTTTTCCTAAACTATGACTTGTGTGAAACTCCAAAACGAATTTACAAAATGGTTCTTTTTGGTTGCACATACAAAAAAACGTTATTGGAATAACTTTTTTTATAAGCATCATTTTTTTCGCAGTTCTTTTATTGGTATTTTACGCGTACTACAAGTCTTAAAAGTAGAGAAAATGAAAAAATAAATTAAGCCTCAAAAACAACAAAGAAAAATAACCAGAAACCTTGGAAAATGCGTTTCCCCCGTCAAACCAGTTGCTTGTCACGTCAATTTAAAAAAATCATCTCTGCTGTTTTTCAGTAACTTTTTCGAATTTTTTCTCGACATAGGGCCCGGGATCTCTTCTTTTCCATGAAATATCCCGTGGCTCATTTTTGTTGGAAATAATTGTGGAAAAAAGTATTTAAATGTAGAAATAATTATTTCCCATTAAAGACTTATATTTTTAACTTTTTTCCCAGCAACAATGAGTTACCTGATTTCTCATTGAAAAAAAAATTAGTACCACAAGCTGAAAAAAGAATTAGACAAAATTGGTGAAAAATAGTTGAAATCAACCTTTAAAAGTTTGGCAGGATAAATGACTAATTTGACCGAGAATTTGCACTTCAGCCAATAAAAATTTTAATAAAAACTTGCAATAGCCGTCCTAAAACTGAAAATTCAGACCAAAAAAGCTCAAATGCGGAATAGAAAATACCACAGCCACTCAGAAAACATAATTACTACAAGTGAAAAAAGCTGTTAGGTCATCGCAACTGCCTCAATTCTAGGTCACATCTACTGCTCTTCCTTCCTCTTTTTTGTGATGGATTTAGGGTGCGTGATTACGTACAGCTCTGGGTCATCATCATCCATTGTATTCGCAAGTGTCACACACAAAAAATCATGCAGACAAATCCTTAAATTTTGGAGATAAAACCAGGTTTTCTTCGGCTTTTTCAAATAGTTAACTAATTCTTTTAAATAATATTTTGCAGTTTTCTTCATTTTTGAGTAACATATCAAAAAATAAGCCTAAACTGACAAATATGATAGAATAATTAGTAACTGAAGCCAATATACTACATTTATTTTGTAAATTACGAAGAAACAAAATTTTTTTGACCAACACTTAGACAGAAATTTTGCTAGGATAAAACATTTGAATCATCAATCGCAACTCCCAACCACAAAAGGCGCAATGCTTACTAACCAATTCAGCGCCAGAAAAATTTTCAATTCCATACACATACAGCAATTACAACCAGCTTTAATTCATTTTTCCATCCTTTTTTTTCAAACACAAAAAATGGTGGATGACACAGATTTTCGGCTCCCCCTCGTTAACCCTTCACCCAGTTTTCTCGCAACAACAGATTACACAACAACCATCCTGCATCCACTTTTGACACTTCCTCAAATCGGAAACACAAATTTGTGAAGCGAAAATACAAAATTACCCGCAAAGGAGTAAAAAAGAAGAAGAGAAATTAAGAAAAATCTAGGCTATTCTCCACTCCAGTCATCCAAATTCAGCACTAGAAACTTTTGGTTTAGAATATTACAAAGGAAAAGTAGAGGTTTTTTAAAACATTTAAAAAACAGGAGAATAGGATTCTTTTTCAGGTTATACGCCTAAATAAACAAGAGCAGCACCGGATGACACAGATATTTGGGTGGAGAGGGATGACCCCGATCCTTTATCCGATTGGCTGCTGCGTGAGGATGTGAATAACAACAACAGCAGCAGGGAGCACTGACCGCTTGGCGACCCAAATTAAAAGGATGTTTGGGAATGGTGTTACGTGAAATCCAGTTTTTCTACGGCTTTTTCCCCTGCTGCCATTGCGACTCAGACAAATTTTAAGATAAACAAGTGGAACAGGGTGAATTTATTAAGGGCAAAGGTGATAATGGTGACGATAAAGATAAGCTTGATATAAATATTAATAAACAAAATTCGACAGTATTAGTTTAACAAAACTTGATCGATTAGCTAAAGTTGTAATAAAACCAAATATTAATAAGGTTATTAAGAAAAATAAAATATTAATGAGATGAGCGAAAAAGATCAAACGCAAATATAATCACAAAAACAAAGTACACAAAAACTTTTCAAAATATCAACGCAAAACATAAGAAAGAAATCTACAAGGATGAAAAAACGATAAAAAACATTACAAAAAGATAACAAAAAGTTTTACATAAAATTATAAACAAATGCTTTCGTCAAAGGAAAATGTTCCAAATTTCTGGAACAATAGGAAGATGTTCATAAAGATTAGAGCCCGGTCGAACTCTAGGGCAAAAAAACAAGAAACAGCTGCACACAGATGGTCTTCGAGCAAAAAAAAAAATAAGCTGCAAGTAAAATAAATTATCGGATCTTGTTAAATTAGCCTTTTCCTTTGATTTTTTTATTTATTAGCCTAGCATCAGCAAACTGGCATTTGATCAACAAAAAAAGGGTGTAAAAAGTTGAAAAACAGATATAAACTAGAATTGTAACATATTGCGGAAAAATTAATAAAATTAAATTAGACAGTTTTCATACGTCATTAATACTAGAGTCTATCTACGCAGTAGGTCCCAGTGAAAGGAAAGAGATTTATATATGAATTTTAAATAACCATTAGGCTCGGTTTACCATGAGAAATTGAGACCAAAAATTGAGTTTTGACTTGTCATCTATGTTTTTAAACTAGTTCTATGCAAACTTTTTTTGTATATTTTGTGTGCTAGGACGCTTAGTAATTAATTAAAGATTATAGCACTCTCCTATAATCTTGCTTTGCTAACAATTTTTTTTATTAAAAAAGCGCCTTGAAGTCTAATTTATAGATTCCCAATAAAAAATACTTTTTTATGTTTGATCAGATGAACAGTATGGCTAAAAACTTGTTTCCACTCGCTTTCCGAAATTCATTTATATATGGAAAGAAGACAAATTTACTTCTACTCAACGACAACATTTTTATTATTAATTCTCCCTGCTTCAGCTTTTTTTCGCTCGGCAGATGTTGTTGGTGGGTGGGGGAAAGCATGGTGAATGAAGAAGCCTGTTTTACATCCATTATTTTGCCACTGGTTCCAAGTTGAGCAACCCATCTTTTCTACACATCCTATATGGAAAGAGTGTGTAGCTAAGAGAAGTGAAAATACCCCATGGCAAGCAGGTCCACCACAACCTTGGCTTTTTTACGAAAATTAAAGCCACGAAAAATAATGGCGACAGTATTTGGATCAAGAATGGTCTAACCATCTTTTTTATTCAAAAATGTATTTCAATAAAATAAAATGTTGTTTTTTGAAATATAAATTTAGGTGCGCACCAATTTTTTTGCAAAAACTCTTTTTGCTACTAAAAGAAAAACTGGCCTTAAAATAAAAGCAAATAGCAAATAAAAGAAAAAGTTTAAGTTATGTAGTAGGCAGAAAGTACAAAAGTACGACCAAAAGTCAAAATATCTACTTAATAACGGGCTTAGAAACACATAAAAAATCAACTTCAAGTTTGTAAATCACCATCACTTATAGCTCAAGCAGCCAATCAAGTTAAATAACAAAAACAACAAATAATGATGGTACTGCAAGTGAAAATAGTTGGTGATAATAAGTTCCTGTTTTAGACAACATCAAAAAATAGCATCAGTAGAAAAGAGGTATATAGAGAAGAAAAGAAGTGGAAGAAAGCTGGTTTTGGGCTTTCCCTCTCTATCTGCATCTCTTATTCATCTATCTAGCCTTTTGTCTTCTTTTTTGTTGTAGTGCGCCCAACCTTTTTCAATCCAGAAACTGAATTTAAAAAATATTGTAAAAAATATCCAAGAAAAATCAAAGTCAACTACTTGTGTGCTTAAAAATCGTTGCAATTATTGCAAACAGCTTTTCAGCAAGCCTGCTAAACTATCTCAGCTTAGTCTTTGAATTATTTGATCGAAAAACCAATAGTAGAGAGATTTGACCGTATGTAGGGTTATTGCGTAGTTATATGTACTCTATTGTACTTTATTGAAAGTAAGTTAATTGTGCACAGCTGTTGCACAGCTATAACTGAGGTTTAAAATTGATATTTAAGTCGTTATTTGCATATTAGTCAGTTTGACTGAATTTTCTAAAAAATAAGACCAAGTTTTCAAAGTGAGCTTTAAAGGAGTATTTAGAGAAGAGTTAGGCACATGCTTTCAAGCTGTTTTTTCCCAGTTTTCTTTCTCTGTTTTCTCCACCTTAAACAAACCAGTTGTGAGTGGTCATGCCTGGAACTTATTGTTGAGTCCAAAAAGCACATGCTTTCCAAAAAACCGGTTAAGTTACAATCAAATAATTTCCTTTTTTCATTTTTGGTCTAAATCAAATGAGAGGAAAGTCTTCCCTATAGCAAGAATAAAGATCTTCTTCTGCTTAAGATAAAAGGCTGAAAATAGCTGACTGGTTGTAGTGGTGGTGGTGATGGTAGTGGATACAGCAGCAGCAAAAACTGGTTGCGTGCATTTATTTGTTGCTGTTGGAAATGGAAATTGATAGGCGCATCCATGGGAGAAAGCATGGAGCTAAAACAATTTGCGCGTCTCAAAACAGGAATTTCAGGGCACCTGAAAGAGAAAGCAACTTTTACTTGTTTTCTCTTTTATGTCTCTGCTTGGAACAACTCACCAAAGTCATACAAACAGACGAATTAAAGTTGCGATTACACAAATGCATTATAAATTTAAATAAACTTAATAGATTAAGCGAGATAAAGATAATTGATAAATTTAACATGATTATTTTTTTGTCAATTTCAATAAACTTAGCGCTTCTTAAGCATGCACCCGACGCGCACTATATATACTTCAATTCGCACTATATCGAGAGTTGTAGTATATCAAGAATCAACTTTGCTGCCATATTAGAAAGACACAAAAACTTTATTTAAAAAAAATATAAGATGCAGCCACAAGGGCAAAGAAGAAAAAAAGATTAGCTGTAAATTATGTTCGAAAACAAATTTAAATGGATGACAAAAGAAAAGACACAAAATTAAAATAAAATTAGATGAGAGGAATCTTGAGTGCATAGTCTAGTATTATAGAGGGCAAAAGCGCTTTCAGGAATTGCTGGTGTATAAAATCATTATAAAATTGGATTTTCAACAAGAATTTCATAAAATAAGTTTTTCTCCCACACAAAGCTTTCAGATTACAACAACAAATGGGATGATTTTTATCTGATTGTAAGGAAGCATATAAGCACAAATATTCCTCCATGCTCTTCCTACACAATTTATGCCGTTTTTAATTGATAAAATATGTTAAAAATCAAAAATTAAAATTGTTTCATTGGAAAAATAAATAAATATGTATAGCCAGCCCTCGATATCTCAGCTTAAGGGATCGGCCTCAGAGTGTCGAGCTATCGAGATAAAATCATTTCTCTGGATTGGACTCGGTGTGCTTATTGAGGGCGTCTTGTAACAAAAAATATATGTATTTTTTTTAGCCGAAATTTTCACAGCCTCTTTACAAAAAGAATTTCATTATAAACAAAAATAGCCTTAGGGATATATATTTTTTAGGTCGGCAGGGATTTTCACCTAACAATTTAATTGGAACAGAGCGCAACAACCGGTTTTGCGGTAGTTCTCTGATTGCCCTAATTGAACTTTTGGGGCGAAAATTGAGGTCGGCTCTAAATTATCTCTTTTTCCCAATTCTTCGTTCTATACTTATTGAGCAAAAAAGTGGACTATAATTAGAAAGAAAAGAAAAATATATTAATTTTTGAATATTCCTTAATAAGTCAGAAGTTATTTTCTATTTTCAAGTTGTTGGCACTCGTAAAATTTAAAGGTTTATACAGTTATACTTAATTATTGAGAAACTGAGGAAAAAATTAATGTAATTTCTATAGAATTCTTTAAATATTAAGCTAGAAATTAACAATTCAAAAATCTTGAGATACTTAGTCATTACAGGATGCTGACTTAAGTCTCATCAAAAAAAAAAGTACAGTCTATGCGAAAATAAATAAAGCCAACCAAAGACTAAGTAAATAAAGCAGTTTTAGAACCCAGATATCGGGGAATTATTGATGGAATTGTTGACATGTTGGTAGCATAAAAGAGTCGGATTTTAAAAAACCGAAAACACAAAGATTAAGCAATGGTAAACATTATTTTTCACTACTTCTGAATAATTTTTATGTAGTAATAATAAAAATATTTGTTCCTCTTAGTCTCTAAGTGTTTGCTTTTGTACTTATTTTTGTTCCTATGTTAGTCTCAATTGCCATTTTAACCTGTGTGCTAGTTGTTCTGTTTATTTGCTTTTGTATTTTTGGTTGATAGCATCTAATTTTGGAATCCAATAATAGTAGATTTCCGGTTGACGTTTGCTCTATTTGCTAACTTTTTGTCTTGACTTTTTTGTGTTCATGTAGAGTTATATGTTTGCACAAGGTTGTCTCTAAAAAGTCTTGTGAGATAAAGCTAATTTACAATAAAACAAACCCAGGAAAATGTACTTTAGACAAAAAGATTTTTTACGCAATTACAATAATAAGAATTCCAGAAAAATAGTAAAGAATTAACAAGTTATTCTTTTATTAAACCACTATAAATGGCCAAAATTTCTTTTTATGCGAATAATAATAATACTAATAAGAAATTAAAAATTCATCAGACAAAAAAGTTCTTAGGTAGAAATAAAGCTTAAGTTATGCACCTTTGTTGTTACCAAATTGATTAGTCATTGAAAATACAGATGTGGAAAATCACTGGTAAGGCTTCGCCTTAAGCACGCAATTTTATGAAGCTATGACTTTTTCTGAAAATAATATATCACCTTTAGCTCTACTTTTGTTTGTAGGAATATTTAAAACGCAATAATTTTCACACCACAACAGTCGATTAGTTCTTTATTTTCTTTAACTTTATTTCTATATTTTATATATTATTGTTTTTTTATGTATATATTAATTTTATTTATATATTAAACTATTGGTTAAAAAAAATTTGACTCTACTAAGATATTGGGTGCTTAAAAAGCTTAAAAGTGTGTTTTATCTCCTTATAATTTATTCTTATACGCAAAAAGCGATAAAAAAAATTTCCCCGCTTTAGAGATGGGAGTGTTGTGATTCTAGTGGATGCTCATATTTGTGAGCATAAAGTTTTAAAAAATGTGTTTCAAATATGCGCTTGTTGCACTCAATGACTTTTAAAAGAAACGAATAAAAGGCGCCTTTAGATAGTTTTTTTGAACTTTGAAAGAGTTTAATCGGACAGTCAAGGTCACGCTTTTTCCTGAATAATTAGTTTTGTGAGGCCATTCCAATTTAAACTTGTTTTTTTGGTTTCACACATAGAATTATCATTCGCAAAAAGAGATCATTGATTTTTTTAGCAGACTTTGACAATGTGGCTAATATTTTTTTGGATTTTTGTTCTACTGTTTAAACAGAATAATGCGAACAGCTTGGACAACAAAACTCCCAGTAAATATTCTCAAAGGAGGAGCAAATATGTGATGTCGGATGAAAAGGCTAGTAGTAGTTTAATTTGATACAAATTTATAACCATTTTCGACCCTAATAAAGCCTACCTTGCTCAACAACTTTTTCTTCCAAAAAATTTTAACCACTTTTTTATATGCAAAAAAGAAAATGAACATAACTAGAATACAGTGGATTAAACCGCTTTTTTTTCATTGAAAGGCAAGTCTCAAAAAGTTAGAAAGCTTTTTGGTTGCGGCGCAGTGTGAATACTTTAATTAAAAGACTATTAAACATTATTGCCGGAAAAAAGCTTGGAAAGTGTAGCTTTCTGCAGTGCTATAATTTGTACTTTAGATTGAACACATTATACTGCTCAACAAGGCATACTCAAGTGTAAAATGGGAATACAATAGGTATTGCCAACTCTATTTTCCCCTTGCTACCACCCCGCACAAATGTAAAATAGCTAGCAAAGATCAGAAGCTGAGCTGTTTTGGACATCCAATTGATTGTAAGCACAAACCCTACTATTTAACAATAATTATACTATTTTTTAATACTTTATCAACATTACGCTTCAGACAATTATGTAAGAAATGAAGACCAGAAACTACCTAGGTCTCTTGGACTTTTGAGACAGTTTCCGAGGTTAGTTGGCAAATACTCTCGAGCATCACAATGAATATTTGTTTAGTTGTTGGAAAAAAATTTCACCTCTCATTTGCGCATATTTTTATCGCCCATGTGCCTACCAGTTAACAACTAATAACCAAATAAATATTGAACGCATCAAACAGAAAGGCAACACTAATGAATTGGCAAGTTAATTTTTATGGAGTTTTTTTTTTATTTTATCATTTTGGTTTATAAAGAACTTTTTTGACGCTTATAAGATATTGGAATTTATTTTTGAATAAGCTTAAAATCTTATTTAAATAAGTTTTTTAAAATAATGTACCGTATTATATCTAGGGACGGTCGCGGCTGCGGCTAGCCGCAGCCGCATTTGCGGCTAGCCGCACCGATTTTTGAGAAATAGCCGCAGCCGCACAGCCGCAACTAGGTAAAAAACCGTCCCTAATTATATCTAATTATTCCCACCTCTTCTGCTTTTCTGTCGGAAGCTAAAAAAATTACACAAAGTGGATATCCACTTCGTTCGGTTGGGGTATAGACCATTCAAAAAAGGGAACAATTAGAATAAATACGGTAATAAACATAAATATATCTGTTCGTCCGCCCTACTAACGACTGCACTTCAGACATCTCCAGTAAAAGAAGAAAAGAGAAATGAGCTGTGGCAGATTCTTCCGATTGAATCTTGTCGAGAAGCCAAATCAGAATGTAATTATCTTGAAGCACTAGGTCTTTGGCCTAGCTTTTTGGATTGTCAAAGTGCAGTAGAAACAAAAGCCTTCCCCTATGTGGCTACAAATACGACTGCAGAAGATTTTAGATTGTTTGGTAAACTTCTAACGGTTTTATTCAAGTTGATCATCTAAAAGATTCTTAGGCGGTCAGTGCAAGGCAACCTGTTCTCTTTGGCTGAGTTCTACTTACTAATTTTTTTATTCCAGTTGCCGTTAAAAATAAAGTCTAAAGAGAGCCAAGAATGTGTTTGGCCACTCGTTTTTCAGCAATCAAATGAAACTAACTTTGCTTCTCCAGTGATAGACGCCTGTTTTTTGTCTTGTAGGTAAGTTCTAAATAGGAAATGTTCCTGTATACGACAATTGAGCAATCAGTTGCTCTGCCCTCATAAAAATGAGGAAGGTTCCAAAGTGGTTGCTACAAGAAACAGATTTCAAAAAAGGCATAAAATGTCGCCAATGTCGCTGTATTGGGCCGAAATTTTGTTTTATTATTATTTAGAAATGCTTTGATCAAGTCAACAATGGTTGTCAATATGTTTCATGCGGTCACTCTGCTCGTTGTTCTTTGTTTCCTAGCTTTCTTCGTAAGTTTTTAAGTGGTATTTGTGCTGTTTATGATAAAATAATAAAAAATTATAATAAAATTTTGATAATTTTCTACCATCAAAACAAGCTGACAGTGATAAATTGAATAAAATATGTCTCTAGAGACTAATTTAATATTTGGACTAGATTTGAAAAATTTTTAACTTTTGTATTCTTTAGATTTACCTGTTTCCTCTGATCAAGCACATCGAAGTACTCATCCTGACTCAAGCCACTTTTTGGACCGCTACCCATTACCTGTTGCTATCCCTACCAATTATCAGTTACATATTTGAAGCAATCGTGTGTGCAAATAATGGTCAAGTTAGAAGAAATATGAAACCAATTCATTTAAGGAATATCAGGTATCTTAATAATGTAAAAATTAAACTTACCTTTTTGTTTTTTAAGCAATTTACAAGGACTAGGTGAAGTTGCGTCTTTGTGCCATCTACAGTCCATCATGCTTGCTTTTTCTATTCTGTGTTCGTATTACTGGCTCACGGGTAATTTTTAAAATAAAAAAAAAATTTGTGCTGCTGGAGCCTACCTCTCGATTTTCTTTATCATTCAACCAAATAGAGCCCATGCAGGAGCATGCAGGGTGTGCACAGCACGCTAAAGACGGTTAAAAAACATTTTTTCTGACATTTCTGTATGTGGTAAATCCAAAGTTAGGGTTTTAACCTTTAGGCTACATATAGATCCAGAATTTGTTAGGCAAACATATTTTTATGTAAAATATACCATCAAACTACGTTAAAAAGCAGCTAAAAAGCGCTCTTTTCTGAGTTTTAAAAATTTGATGTCAGAATTATGGTTTTTGGTGGGCTCTGATGGGTTGAAAAGTATAATATAAAATGTCGTATCTTTCAGTATTTCTGCTGCGTCAAATATTTTTTTTCTTACGGCAAAGAAAGCAAAATGTCAAGACTATTAGCAAAAATACCGTCTCCAGATGGGTCTACAGTCTCGTATATCCCATCGCAGCCATTTATTGCATTGGTAGCATAGCTTCTACAGCAGCTGCACCCGATGGAATCATTGGTGTTTGTTATCTGGCACTAGGAACCATGAAAACAGCAGCTTTCATTTGGGCTCCTATCTTCTTCTTTTTGGTTGTGCTTGCAGTTCCTGTCTTTTGGGGCTTTCTTCTGTTTATATTAGGTAGATATCTTTTGCTTATAGAAAAATAAATAAATTTTTAATAAATTTAGACTACTTTGACCAGTCTGTGGGCAATAAGTCAAACTACGCACACGCAAATAGATCTTCTGGGTCTAACTTTTTTTCGACCAATTCCAAAAAGCCTTTAATAAACGAAGAAACGGGAACAAGCACAAGGCAAGGCCATGATTCCACACCATCTTTGCTGCCCCTTCCACATTTTGGTGAGACTTTTCTGGTAAAAATCAATGAGTTTTAACTTTTTAGTTGTTATCTATGCTGCTCTTTGGTTGTCATTTGCTGCCTTCTATATTTTTAACTACCTGCTCTATGGAAATACTGCGTCTGAAGAAGAGACAGTCTTTCGTAGTGTTGTGTAATTTGAGCTTGCTTTGAATGACATAATTTTTTGTGGGCTTTTAGGTGCTCTATAAACTCAGCTATTTCCAATGAATCAGTTTATTTCGGGAGCGAACTGCAAGGGTCCTACGAAAAGAACAATTTTTCTCAAAGGCAAGCAATTTTTTGGCGCTACTAGAATATAAAATACTTCCCTCCTTCCAATCCTCAGAAATATCTCCGAGCCCCCGTCGCCCCCGTAAAAGGGGCTTTTAGAATACTTGATATAAGAGAGGAGTTATAACCGAGAAGCCCTGGGGAGGGAGGTTATATCCTAGTCGCGTCAATTTTTTTCAGAAATTTAATTTTTTTTACCAAAAAATCTAATTTAGTAACTTAGGAAGTAGTGGCTGTGAGTTGCCTAAAACAAATATTCCCGTTTTGTATTTGCTTGGATATTTGATTGTGTTTCCTGCACTTCCACTAGCAACTGCCTGTTTGTGCATTCTACACAAAACTTTTACACAAAGCGACTATCTTGTACAAAGTCTTTGTTTTCAAACTGATACCAGATTACCTTTGGAGGCCAACTTTTTCGGTGTCTCGTCAAATCACGTTGAAACAACGTATGCTCTTCCTAGATAGGCATTTTAAAAGTGATTGACCAAAAGCTTATAAAGTTTTTTCAAGCCCTTTGGCACACCATTCACTATTTCTACTTAGACCGAACAATGAATTGAACCAAATGGAGCCGACGGATACTACGGCAACCACTGCTCATCAAAAAATAATAAGAACGACAGAAGAGCGTCTTAGGCATGTTCCCTCAACAGTTTCTGGTCTTCCAGTGGAAGAGCTGATAAGCACTGAAGCTTGTAAATCACTTATTGTAGAATCTGATATCAACAACTACAGTGGAGAACATTTAACGACTTGGTAAAAACTATGAGGTTACAACTTTTTTATT
This sequence comes from Subanguina moxae, assembly GCA_000981365.1. Lineage (NCBI taxonomy): Eukaryota > Metazoa > Nematoda > Chromadorea > Rhabditida > Anguinidae > Subanguina > Subanguina moxae. The sequence goes on from BBSZ01014595.1 coordinate 33,434, forward strand.
TCATGTATTTTTGTAGGTTAGACAGACTTTTGCCCCCAACCAAAGGAGGTTCAGCCAAAAATTTAAATGAAGCGAGTACAGATGTGAGCGCTCCTAGCTTTAGAAGCGATCCTCAAGGCATGCATCCGAAACTTGTCCGAGAGTGGGTTTTTTAAAAAAGGGTGTCGTAAATTTTTTTGAGAAGCATTAATAGGCAATTTCTCATAAAAAGATTCAAAAAAAAAAAAAAATATTAATTTTCAGGGTAATAGACCAACGAGAGCTCGGTGCCAGTTCAGCTGACTCCGATCAAACATTCAATATGACTTCGGCAAGCAGTTTTGCACCTCATAGATCTCATCCACAAAATGGCACTAATGCACTTTTACCCCCTATTGATGTAAGGGCTAGTCAACAAAAATTAAACTAATAATTCGACATATTATGTTTATTCTAATAGACGAGCATGCTTGCCTATTTTTTGAGCTTCCTCGGCACTGTATATTAGAGATTCTTTGTTCAAATAGAGTATCTATTTATATTTTGATCTTTAAATTTTAGTAAACTCCGGTCACAGCCGATATTTGCTTAAGAAAGAGCTACCAGCTGCTAATACCGTTTTGTAGCTGAGGAAAATTGCTATCGGAAGAGTGGTAGAATTCCTGACGTATGTCGTAATATTTACAAAGACAAGTCAAGCGTGATAAATATAGAAAACTTTGTATTTCCCCTATATTTCACATTTGAACTTAGGTCTACCACTTATTGATAAAAATTTCTCTCAATTTTAAAACATTGGTGAAAGCTTTGACAAATAGCTGGTTTTTAAGCAAATATTTTTTTGCAAAATAATGGGCAGGCCAGATCAGATTGTAATATGAAATCTAAGATTCTGCATTATGCAAAAGGCTGCCTAATCTAAAGATATGTTCTTCAATGTGAAAAAAGCCATTATATAGCTCACCTTCATCAATGCAGTCTATGCCTTCAACCTTGGCATGCAGTCAGGGGCATCATTGGAAAGGCAGATGTGGCTGGAACAAATGCATAGTGGCAGCACTTCATCCCTAGATGAAACTAATGATATTGAGCAGAGTGAAGAGGAAAAAGAGACACCCCCACTCCAATGCTCCAGGCAAAGTTTATTACAACCTATTGATAGTGACAACAAAGATGAAGAAGTGGACGAGAACACAGAACAAGGCAGCAGGAGTAGCAGCTTAGCTGAGGATACATCAACAGAGGTTGAATCAGACTACAATGACGATGAGAGATACCCTGATTCAGATGAGGAAAGGATGTTAAAAGAAGAGGTATGCAGGAGATTACACAAAGTTAAAAAATATCCCATAAATTTTAGCTGGAAAAACACAAACAACACTGCCTTTCTATGGCTGTACAACTACACCCGCCTCAAGACAGCAGCAATTAGAGTTTACTGTTACTTTTTGAATGGTTTTAAAACAAACTACTGTTTGATTTTGTCCTAGAATGAGATTGAACAAATATTGCAAAAAAATTATCTGGACAATGTAAAAAAGCTTGATATTTATTTACTTGACTCTCTCAAAATCCAAAAATAAACTTTTTACATAGCTTTGTTAACCGGAACCTACGGCATAGAGTGACTCGGTTATGTTAATAAATTGGCAGTAAAAATAGAACAAGAAAGTCAAGTTCTCTTAAATTAGTTAAACGGAGAACAACATTTATAGTTTTTACTGTATGAGAGTTGCTTAGGATGGGTACTATGGGTACTGAGGCAAAAGTTCCCGATCACCAACCATTTGATATAACACGATTTAATAAAAGCATTAGGAGCTTTATCCAAGAAGGGCTGAATCTTCCTTATCTCAGTGATGAAACCTTTATTCTTTCAATGAATGGGTATAACTTAGTAATAATTGTATTGTGGCTTATTGCATGTCTCTTTAACATTTCCATATCTTGTGATGTTTTGAAAAACTCCACAGCAATTGACGTGTGTAGTAGTTACACTCTCACTTTTGTTTTGTATTAAAAACGGCTTAAAATAGCATGGTGTTTCAAAGTTGGTGCCCACAATGGATTGCATAGCAGTGATTGTTGAAATGAGTCCGAGTAGAGCGGAAAAAACTAAAAAAATATTCATTTCTTTCAAAAATATATAAACTTTTTACATATCAAAACTCCTCCAAAGAAAAGCATCAAGGGTTTGGTTCTCTGCACCATTCTATAAAATATCTGCGTTACCTTCAAGATCATTTACTTTTTACAAACTCCTTAAAAGTGAGCGGATCGTTGTTGCCAAAGTGCTCGTGCTCTTGTGCTTTCTTCTCACCAGCAGACAAAAACAAATAAAAGAGACATGGGAAAGTGAAAGAGGTCAAAGTGACTGTTGAGCCACCAATCAAATCTAATACCGAGCCAAAACTGGGAATAGTCTCTGCCACAAATACACACATTCCTAAAAACTAATAAAGTTGCAAAAAAATTCTTTTCTCACATGTTAACAGCAAACCCATGACTCCTGCTCGGACCATCACTCTTTGAATTGTAAATCCTTATAATGATAAGGGGTTATTTTGGTTTTCAGATTTAGACTCTACTAATGTACATACATTCAACGCCGCCACCATTCCCATTCTTTTAAAGGTATATTTTATTTTACTATGTCTTAGGCGAAGCTTTAGTTTGGCTACAGGGGTCTTTTTGAGTCCATTTTGTTTTAGCCTCCCTTAAGAAAAGTGAAGTTTTGTCAAAAAAAACTTGGAGGGAATGGCGGAGACATCTTATATTTCAGTATAACCAACTTTTGATCACCTTGTGGTATCTTGAAAAACTCTTCAGTTGTTTGAGAAAGAGGATTAATGATCAAGACTACAGTCATAAGGCAATGACCAGTTATCATCACAGAAATCTAAACATTTTCTACTTTCTCTTGTTCTTTGTTTACTTTAACTAATGGTAAAGTAAACTCAAAATAAATGGTGCAAAAATCTACCGCTTGCTGTATCCAAAATGTTTGAACGCTGAATATGACTGATTCTCTAAGTGAGTCACCATAGGTCATCACTGCGAAAGTAGATACAATCATATTTAGCATAGAAACAACTTAAAATGAGGATTTATCGCATAAAATAAGAAATAATATTTAAATTACTAGTTATAGCAAAGAAAGCTGACTTTTTAAAGTCAGCTGGTTGCTTCATATCATGCTGGATTGTTGGAAAGGCCTAAAAATTTATCAATTCTTTTTTTTTTTCTAAAAAAAATAAAATACAGAATGGCCTCCATAAGTGAACAGAATGGTGCCAAAAGAAAGCAGAATATTTGAAATCTTGAACCGGGGAAGTTGTCGGGTGCGTGCACAAACTTCATGGTCTAAGAAAGCGCCCAGCACAATAAAAGCCATAGCTACCAGCGTGCTTATCATACCGCCAAGAATAATTTGCCTTAAAAATTGCTATTTTACTGCATTTTACATCATACCTTCAACAACCAACTCACCAAAAATGCTGAGGTGATTTTAACAACGTTATTGGAAAGAGAAACTAAACTTTCTTGTAATACAAAACAATAGAAAATAGAGTAAACTACTGCAGCGACTATTAGCACAACAAAGCAAAAGTTTATGTTGAGGTGGAAGAAGGCATGCAAGAGACCAGAAAGGTTGGTGGCGCTCAACAACAAAAACACTGTAGTAGCACCGAATTGAGTTAAATTTACAGCTATTGTGACCAATAACCTGTAAAATGTCAATTTTGAACAAACTAGCCCGAATTTTAACCTCATCCTATGGCCTAAAGCCCTAAAGCCCATTTCAGAGTAAGGCTTTCTGGTATGAGTCCGATAAACGGGAAATCGTCTCAGCAAAATCACCCACGATTCACCCAACATGATGGCAGATGCAATAGCCGAGATTGCCACGACAATCAGAAAGCCCATGCCGCCATAAAACTCTAAATATGTTGGTGCGATTAGAAGCTTAGCCAAGCAACTTACGAAGTCTAGTAATTGCAATAGGCTAAAATGTTACAACAAATTTATTCCAGTATTTAAGTCAAAGTAAAAACAAGACCAAGGCAACAATCCCAGAACCAGCTATATCGGCACAAATAAGGAATGAGGCTAGGACCCAATGAATGCCAGTGTTCCGTACAAGCTTTCCTTTCCTGATAAAATAATCTCCTAATTGCTCTTTTCTCAGGACTGTGAACTGGTGAGGATGAACTTTGTTTTTCATATTAAAGCGATATCTAAAAATTAACATTAATACGAGTTTAATAAAAAAAAAGTTGTGAGGAAAGAATAATAATTTGATGCGAAGCAAAAATCAATGATGTGTAATTCCCGAACTATAATTGCCCCGCTAAAGTTTTAAATCGGATTAAACTTTTACAGATAATTTTTTTATTTACTTCTATTCTCTACCTATCAATTAAATTTTGTATTTGGGACAAAAGTTATCTGATTTCAATAAAACTTAACAAACTGGAATGCAACGGTGACACTTCTATGGAAGCATTTATATCTACTCATAAGCACTAAAACAACAACACATTTATTATGGGCTTCCATTTTTAGAAAAAAAAATAGACGTGATAAAAGGAGTTGACAAAAAGATAAATCAGGAAACCATGCAGCAAAAAGAGTATAAAAATTCTTGCCAAAAATTATATCAGCAATGTAAAGAAAACTAATGTCAATAAATAAATAGCAAGCTATAAATTATTTTCCCAAGATTTGGAACTTATAATAGAGATTTTTTACAAATTTTCCATCTAAATAATGGCCACACTTTTGCCTGACAGATCAAAGTTTCTTCTCTCCAAAGTACCTTTCAGAACACTAAATGTAAATATTAAAGCAAGTATGTATGTTAAAACTTATTTTCAGCAGTTTTTTATGATACTAAATTCACCTGCACTTAGAAGCAAACAAGTGATTTTGGCAAACATACCATTTGTGCACTGAAAAAATGTTTTTATTCAATATAAAATATGGGAAAACATTTCTTTGTGTAAAATTTTTGTGTCATTGTTGTTGCACGAGCACAGAATTTGACAAACGTAGTGCAGCCTTGTGAAAAGACAGAAAAGCAATGTTAGAAAATTTGCTCAGCTCCTTTTTGTAATTTTTTTGGGCAATTTTTGCTAGATTTGTATTTTCGAAGTAGATTTTACAGAAAAACGAATGCATAAAATACTCAAAAATAATAATCCCATGTTCCTATATTCGTGCCCTTGCCCACCCCAGATACAAAAAACCGGTTTGTGAAATTGTGTTTACGGCCTATATTTTGTTAATAGTTCATGAGAATGTTGCATACCAAAATATAGTTTAGCGGAATTAGAGTAAATAAGGTGCCGTTATTCAGCAAAAATTTTGCATATTCCTCAAAACATCTTTAGCCTTGTTTATATGAAGCAAGAAACTTGTTTTTACATGTCTATCGGCCACTATTCACTACGATAAAATAGTGACCATCAAGAAGACACGAAGATATCTTGTAAAAGTTGTGTCAAGCTTGCTCCAAAAATCTTACATGTTTCTTATGTTGTTTGTATTTGTAATTAAAAAATCTACAGAACAGTTTATTATGCTACTACAGAGCAGACAGATAAAATTTAGTTAGACATTAAGCAATAATATGTATCTGGATGAAGTAGTAGCAGCTAGGAGACTTAAAGATTTAAGCTATTAATTAGAATTATGAGATCTAAAACATTAAATATGCAATATGATGTCACAGGCGGAGATTTCTTACCGAGCCTAACTAAAAACTAAAACATTGACCCGAGAAAGACAAAAAGAGATTATCAAACAAGATATGACTGTTTGCACAAGACTAGAAATTAATATGAAACAAAAAAAAAGAGTAAGTAGTACTCTAACCTCTAATAACAACGTGATAATCTGAGTAGATGATTAAAAAAGACAATGTAAAAATGTTTAAGTTACAGCAACCTAGCAATGTATTTCTGTTTGACTAGCTTACCTCTCGGATCTGCAATTTTGACAAGATTTCCATCAATTATATGCGGAGATGCCTTCAATGTTTTGTTTTTCTAAACAATACTAAGTTTATAGTTGCTGAAAAGCGCTTTATTGATAGACAGCGTAAGCATGGTAGAGAGAAACAAAAATTGGTTGAAAATGTATACAAAGTATTGTTTAAACACTTACTTCTTTTTGAGATAGGAAAGAGACATATCCACTACACCGCGATACATCTGTGGATTTGTCATATTTGACGTTGCACTCAAACACATTGCTATACTGGGAGAAGTGCTCATACAACGTTTCTTCAGTTGAATTCGGTGATAGGTGACTCAAGTAAAGGGTAAAGTTTCTCACCCTTAACCGACTAGAATGATAAGTAGTCACTTGTACACCATCTATTGTGTGCGGTCGACTTTTCAGAGCATTTTTCACCTCAAAAAGCAATATTTAAACATTAGAAAGAGATATGCTACAAATCTTACCTCTTCTCGAGAGAAAAAGGATACAAGAGCCTGAAAATATGAGCTCTTGTCTTTGGGGTCTCTCATAAGTCTGCAGTCAGTGACAATTCCAAACTGCCAATAAAAGTCTGTGAACACCTTTTTTGATGTGGTTGGTGACAGTCTGCCACGAACAAAGATAGTTAAGTCCATTCTGCCAAAATGAATTACCACTTTCTGTTCATCTATCATATGAGAGTCCACTTGCATTACTTTGTCAACCTACAACAGTCAATAAGCGAGAGATTGTTTTAACCTTAAAATTATTGTGTTATATTTTTGCACAGTCAACTCTCGATAACCTGGCACCCCAAAAGACCACGCTTTGAGTGCCGAGTTATCGAAGGTGCTGGATTAACGGGCTGCCGGATTAACAAGGGCTGACTGTACACTATCTTTACCTCATGTTGTGCTGAAAAACAAACATATCCAAAAGCTCTAGCCATGGGATTATAAGCATCTCTCTTGACTTGACATTGAAGCACAGTTCCGAAGCGTGTAAAGTATTGCGTTAGAGATGCATCTGTTGTGTTGTGGGAGAGTTCCACCACAAATATTGTGACATCTCTGGGACGAGTAATATAGGCCTTTACTTCCACTCTTTTGTTGTCAATTATGCAGATGCCTGCAGAGAGAGCCTTCTCAAACTACAAAATCTTTCAATGTTTGTGTTTTCAAAACTACCTCCTTACCCCTCTTTTGTTTTCAAAAGCAACCAGTCCATATTTATTAAAATTTGCCGGATCTATTAAATTACAATAAGATATCTCTCCAAATTTTGAGAAACAATCCCATAGAGAGGAGTTGGTTGTTTCAGCTGGCAAATCTTCTACCAAAATTGTTAGCAGCTTGAGAAAGTTCTGAAAAAAAAACTAGAGTTATTTTTTATACTTCCAATTAGTTGCGAATTTTTTGCGTGATGCGCTGGACACCACTGAGTGTGGAGGTAGTGCAAATAGCTTCAAAATGTATTTGAAATTTTTTTGACTTTTTAGGGGGTGTAAACAAGAACAGGATTATATATTTTGTATTTCTTTAGATTCTATACTTGCATACTTCCTCCACTTGTTGTTTCTTTTCTTCTGGCTTGCTTCTGAAGATTTTATTATCAAAGCTTGAATAACCAAAATGAAAACCATTCAGCTCTTTCCCATTTTTTGCTTGCACTAACTCAAATTTATCGTCACTCTCAAAAAAGCTTTCCATTTTATCTAAAATTTGCATTGCTAAAAATAAAGGAAAAAGAATACATTGAGACTACTATTTTCTTGAAGCAAGCAGTTCCCACATTTATTTACGCTCCAGCTTTGTAGATCTTCAGACAGACTTGAGCTACTTGACGAACTTTTAACAAAGCCGGCCAGTTTTTCAACCTATAAGAGTGCCTTATTATAAAATTACTGTTACTATCTAACTTTTTCTTTTTTGTTGCTATTATCGAGTGACTTCATCCGTGCTCTTTTTGGTTTGTCTTTGTTTAACAGCTTCCTCGCTTCTTTTCCATATACCTAGATATGTTTGGAAGATTTGCTTAAAAAATTTAACTTCTACCTCATCGAATGTTTTTTCATTGGTGAAAGCGCAATTAATGTAGATAGCCACACAGATGGTCGTAAAGGAAAGAAGAAGCATGCCAAAAAAAATCTGTGAAGTGTTGACCGACTCCCAATTGAGATGCTAAGATTTGTATGTGTTAAGTTGTTAATGCAAATGAAAGAATGTATACTAACCATTTTTATAGAAAGACAAAAACAATAAGACGCAGAGGAATTGCCAACTAACTCTGATATTACTCACATCGCTCTAGAAACCGATACTTTTTTAGATGTGGGTAATTACTCTTTCAGCAGAGTTGCGTGATCTTTGAATGCCAATTTTCTGGCTGTTGGTTTAAAACTTAAATATAAATTTTATTTATTCAAGAACAGTTTAAAAAAGGTAGCAAAATATTGCTTCTAAATTTGTAATAGCATCATGTAAAGCATGACATGGTGTTCCCTCTGGGTAATGGCCTTGTGCGACGGCCAAAGCTCCATGCGCCTAGCCTTTCTGGCGATAAATCTAGCTGTTTTCATCTGTACTAGGCTGTGGTAGTGACCAGTAGGGAGATTTGTCGGGATGTTCCAACCTTTTTTGCTGTCATAAATCTGCTTGTGTTTCTTGCCAAGTCGCGTCTCACTTCTTACCGACTTTTAAGGATTAATTCCAATTAAGCATTAATACAATTTTCTAATTAGTCGGTTTACTGTCAAAAAAGAATAATAAAAAGTTAATATTTATGTTAAAAAGGATATCACATTTAAAGACCGGACCACAATGTTGGAGTTTGGCCGTCGCGTCTGACCAAATGCTCAAAATGAAGTCCTAGATATCACTTTTTTCGAAGGAAATTGGCTCTAATTTGACGCATACCGTAACATTTAAAGACTTTGAGGATTTGCGTAAAATATTTTAAAGCTGGTTTCTTTGAAAATGATAGAGATCTCAGACCTCATTTGGCAATTTGGCCAGACAGCCAAAACCGAATATTGTAGACCGGCCTTAAGGCTGTTTTGAAAAAATATGCATTAATTACTCTATTTAACAGAACCTCAAACATCAAAAACTACAATAGGTTAGCAAGCCAACCGAACCATTCCAGTGGAAGAGCCAGCCAAAAACATTTTGTTTAGGTTCAGAGGCACAAAAGAAGTAACAAAACCAGATATAAATTCCGGCCGTAATTTAACATCAACATCACACTTATGTTGACTGTCGTAGATTTTTAAGCGATATGAAGAATGAAAAGTTATAAATTGGTTGTTGGAGCAAGGTGTCACAAAAGAGGCGACTTCAGACAACCGTCTTTCCATCCTAATTTTAGGACAGTCTGTCCAAATGGTTGCCTGAACATCTAGATTTATTGCAAAACAAATGCGTCAACAGATAAGCATACTGGATGGTTTTCGTGCACACTTCCAAAGCACTTCTCTCCAATCCAACTGACCTAAATTTGAAAGGGTGTACAAAAGTTGTTTAAAAATGAATGGATTCCATAACTGAAGAATGAATTTTCAAAGCTGAGAGGTACCTGTGTTGTGTCAGTGTGTGGCAATACATAGTGAGATAAAATGCGACCTGATCTCACATCTACGATTGAGTTGCAACCATTGTTAAGAGCAACTGCTAGTTTGTTAGCACTAGGTGAAACAGCTATGCATTGGACAGCGCTCGCAGAAGAGACTATGGATGTACACACACACAAATGCTGGGCGAACTGACCTGTTCTCGTATCCACAATTCTAAATATCTCATGCATACTGAGAATAGAAAGCAATTTTCGTTTTTTTAATATAGTTTGTAAGAGCACAAACCTAACAACACTTTCTGAATTGGATGCTGCTGCAAACATGTGACTGCTTACTGAAGACAGGGCCACCACTTCAGTCTCGCTTGAATTGGAATTTGAAGGCCACTCAACTTGAAGGACAGCGGATCCTCGAAAGGGGTCCCACAACTGAAATCAAGTACTAAGTTGCCCCATAAGTTGCTACTGACACTTTTGAGTAATCTTCTTAGAAAATTGGCTTAATTCGCTTAGAAAGCCAAAAAATAGCTTACATGTATCGCAGAATCCGCAGTGGAAGCAATCAAACCTCCAGCAGCAATCAATATAAAATCTTGGATCGGCTTTGAGTGGTTTTTGTACGTCCATTGACATCTCGAATAACTCTCTGTGCTCTTAATGGACCACAGCTTGATGGTTTTGTCTTGTGAACCTGTAATAAAAGAATTCTCATTGTCCAACACAATGATTTTGCGGATTGTTGAGGTGTGGCCTTGAAAGGTGGCTAGTTGCAGCTGGTTGAAGGCTATTTTCTTGCTTGTTGATGACAAAACAGACCGAAAATGGTCTATCCAACCATCCGTGAGGTAAGAAAAGTGGTCCTCTCCCATTTTGCAACTGTAAGCTGCAAGGTTAAGTAATTCAACTAAAACCAATTTTAGAGACTTCTTGGCTCTCTTACTTTCAACTTACTTCAATGCCAAATTTGAGGAAGGGTCAAAGCTGGTAGCCAAAATTTCCTGAGTAGCTTCCATTGGAGAGTCGCCACCCACAAAAAATGATGACAATTTATTTCCATTTTGCATGGAAGTACTGAGAGGAGAAGACGACAGCACTGGAGATGATACACAGGCCACTGGAGACTGACTTCTAAATGAACTACTGTTGAGAATAGCCGATCTAATGGTGATTCCTGAGGAACATTTCATAATGTTTGGAGTGGAACACTGAGAAGCGATAATGGAAATTAATTCAGCATTTGGCAAAGAATTAGCAATGAACTGTTGGCCACAAGTACATGAAAAGATGTGAAGCAGCAGACGAGCAAGAGAAGGTGTGAATGTGGAGATCAGCTAAATTTTTTCAGCTAAAGACCTTTTTCGGCTTTTGCATGCTCTCGCTCAATACAGAACAATTTTTGAACTAGTGGAAAATGTCCAAAAAGCTGGGAAAGTCTTTTTTGACATTCATCACATTAAAAACAGGTGGAAAAACCTGTTTTGGAGCATTCTCAGCGACAACCACACGTCTATTAGACTCATCAAAGTCGTAGATCAGATTGAAAGTGCAGAAGATGCGTTGAACTAGTCCTGACATGTACCTCTGCACATTCTCACCCCCAATCCGGCATGCAATCAAATGGAAGGTGCGGATTGTTTTGAAGGCAAACAGCCGACGATTTCGGTCAGAAGCAAAAGTGATGTTGGCTGAAGAGAAGAGGCGAACAGCAGGGAATAGTATTTGATCAATAATCAAGTCCTAAATCCAAATTCGAATGTTTGCCAATAAATAATGAAAAAGTGATGCCTGCAAATTGTCCATAATCTGCTTGTCAGAGAGACAGTCACAAATATCTTTGAGGCTTACAACAGCCGCTATCAAAGCGCTTTCTAGAGGATTGGTCAGTCTCCGCATTGCTTGGTCTATGATGTCTGAGCAGAATGGTAGATATTGAAGCGTGATGAAAGCAGGACCGTAGATTGCAGAGATTTGCACTAGACATTCTGTGATAAAAGCACAAGAAGTGTCACCACTTACATTCACGTCTAGTGACACCTTGATTTAAGATTGGTCAGTGTTTTTGCTTTTTAATAGCATTAAAAAACCTGATCAAATTCAGGCAATTGTTGGGAAGAGTCAGTGTAGCAAACTGCCAGAAGCCGCAGCAGGTTTAAAGTGATGTAAGTGGCAGTCACTATTGGACCATATCGTTTAGACAGCCTGTAAACCACCTTTGAAAAAGATAGGGTGATGTATATATCTACTTTCAGCTGCCTTAAGGCTTAAGAAACTGCGGGAAAAAACTTACCACAAAATGGTTTCACTGGCTACCTCATGAATAGAATTAGACGTGAGCAGAACTGCCTCTACAATCAAAGGCAAAAAATGGGTGAAAAATGCGGAAGTACCAAATCGAATGCAAAGTTGGAGGACAAAGCGACGGTCAAAAAGCTGAAAGCAAATGCAGTAGATTTTTATAAGTTTCGACCCAAAAATGTTGCCTTAATACAATTAGGCAGTGCCCCTTCATAAAGTGATTTCATGGCAGGCACTAGATGTTGGACTAATTTATCTTGAGTACAAAATTCTGCTGCTCTGCCAAACAACTTTTGACAGGCTGTCGAGGCAGTTCTATCGCATTGCAACATTTCAATGTACAAGTTGAGCCAGAGATCACTCAACTCAGTTAACTCAAAGCATAACCACAAAATTTCTATTTGTTTTGTTTTGTAGGCTTGCAGAGTAGAATAATCTAAAAAAAGTTTTAAAGACAAATTTTTGTATAGCAAAGGATACCTTCCAAGCCATTGAAGTTTTCAGAAAAAAGTACAATTAGGTGGTCAAAACTGTGATAATCCGCCAACAAATCGTAGGCTAATATTACAGAGGCAGGAATACAGAAGAAACTAATAAATGAATTGGTTAATTGAGAGCTCTATAAATTTTTATGGATATCTTTTTATAAGTGAGAAAAAGTATTCACTTTGATGAAAATATGTGTGAAGTCTTCAGCTTTCAACAACACTTTTAAAGCTTGACGAATATTTCTGAAAAACTTATTTATATAAATTGCTAGAAATATGACATAGGACAGTTAAAGGGGCTTTTTTCAAAAAAATTTTACTTTATAATAGTACTCATTTTAAGCAACCACTTTTTTTTATTCCCATGCATAATCCTTGTAAGAAAAAAGGCGTCTGAAATCTGAATCTTAAAGCATAATAAGCAAAAAAGGGCTTAGTTGCTGAGATATGACTAAAGGTTAGGACACATTAGTAACCCTTTAATCTTAGGTCATATCTGAGTAGCCGAACCATTGTTTCAGAGTTTACTTTTAGATTTGAATTCCTGAGGTTTTTCTTACGTAAGGGAGAGCCCCAGAACAAAAAATACTTGCAAAGGGGTATTTTTATGACAAAGTAAGGAAAAAGGCTCTCTTTAGGCGTCATTTTATTCCAAAAATGTGCAATAAACCTAGGCAGTTTTTGAGACTTTGTAAGCAAGCGTTGCGCTCTTTTAAGGCGATCTTTAAAGCTAGCTTCTGAAGACAAGTCTCTGCAGTACTCAGCTAATGCCAGCTCTATCTAAAACTGCACAAAATTATTTATGCTTAGTGTAATCTCTTTCCACTCTACTATTGTTACACCGACGCTCATTAGACTGTCTTTTGTGCCAGCTTCTGCGTTTTCCTGAACCTATGAAAATATCTTTAAGATATGTTTTGTTCTCCTACATGAAATTTGTATATGTCTTGGAAGATGGTTTGAAGATCAAAGCTCTGGTAACTATCTTGTGGTTGATTTGAGCTAGTATCTTGGAAACTATTGGGTGGGAAATAGGCGTCATTCTTTACCAGACTACCGGCTTCTTCTGCTTTTCTAAAGACTAAACGTCTGGGATGTGGTTTGTTAAACAGCTTCACAGCCCCGTGCTTGCGAACACAGGAAGTAGGCTTTACAAAGCTTAAATGTGTATTTAGTGCTTCCACTGCCTCATTTCCTGATAGCTAAACTAATTTTGACATCTTTTAACGTTAAAAAAAGAGGTACCAAATAGCCAAAAGCTAAATCTATCCACTTGTGCAGTTTGGAAGACACCTCTTCTGACTCCAGTTTTTCCTTGTGCCAAGTTATGAATTCTTCTGAAACAGATTTTTATTTGGCTAGCATAGACTTGGACATACCAAAGGAAGAGGTCCATTCGGGAATGCCCAAATCAACCATATCTTCGTGCACAGACTTAAATATTTGAGCATCTTCATAAAACTCTGGAATGCTTTCATCCGGAGTCCAACTGTACAACCTAGACTAAATCAAAATTTAATAAACTGACTAGATAACTCCACGCTGCTATCTCGGCAACAGTGCTACGCACCCCACTTTTTGTGTAGTTTAAAGTTGAATGACCGTGACTGGTTTAGGTAACTTTAGGATAAATTTCATTTTTGGTCAAACTAACCCTAAGTCACAAACTAAATTGGCCATTTTGTTTCGAATGGTCAAAAAATAATTGGAAATGACCGCTAGGACATGCCGAATTTTCGTGTGCGAAATTTTTTTTGCTTGCAGATTGTAGTGTTGTAGTAAGAATGAATAAACCTAGCCATTGTTGAGGGATATTCCTCCGGTACCCACTATAATTAAAAATTATTTGGATCGCTTAGACTAGAAGAAGGCTAACCGATGATCGAACATATTTACACAATTCATCTTTCGGCTCTCTTCTTGCTCTGTATGCCATGTAACAAATGTCTGAATACAAAGTTTTAGAAACCTGGCTGGTAGGCTTCTGTAGAGTAGCTTTTTGAAGTATATTTTGCCACAAGAAAAAAATCTTCTCGAATTTTACTCGTAAAATAAATTCTAAAGATTACCCGAAAGCAGCTCAGGCACGTGATAAGCATCTGACGTGCCACAGAACTGTTCATTTAGTTGGGCATCACCTTTAGCCAGTCTATATTTGGTTCTGTCTAAACGACGATAACCACCATTTTCACTACTAAAGTCCACTACCCACGGTCTAAATCGTCAAAAACTTATGCTGTTTAATAAAATTACTATCACAAAATACATACACTATAGGGTGACGACATTTGTCTCCACGAATTCGCCCTAATTTTGTGGTAATAAATAATTTCTAACATTTATTTAGTGTGCATTACCCGCAAATTCGTTTAGCTTCAACAAGTATTGAAGGTTGGTCAATTTTCCTTGACACCATCTCTCAGTCAGCTCCTCCAACCTGGTTACATTCTCAACTGGTTTGGGTTCATTTGTCTCACCAGCTTTGTTGGAAATGCTCGAAAAATTTTTAGCTTTTAGCAGAGAATCCAGGGGCACATACAGCCAGAAATTTTTGTCTGCCAAAATAAGATGGGTCGAGAACACAGGGAAGATGGACCTTGAGGCAAAGCTTTTGTACACTTGGACAAGTTGATGGATCAATAAGTTAAACATCTAAGTTTGGTTAAGTTTATTTTTAAAAATGCAGTTAAACACTTCTTGCCTGAGAATGGATGCTGAAATTGTGGTGGGAATAAAGCGAATACAAGTGAAGACTTTCCAATTGAGGTTGGGCATAATAGATCACTTTGTAAGCATTTTTGACGTGAACAACACAAATGATAGGCAGCATGTGTGGAATATACTTGTTGGTCCTGGAGATAAATGTGGCACAAAAAGAGAAATCGTTGACTTGAAGAAAGCTCAACTCTAAACGAGAGCATATCTCCGCGATTGTGGCGGAAAGACTGCAGGAATAAGCTTTTGATATGCCTGCGTTGGAATATTCGTTGTAATCAATCAGGTCATTGACGTCATTTTTTTTGGATTCCGGGGCGTTTCTGCAAATGAAAATACTATATTTGCAATTTATTTTTTAGTGCTACTTAGCCTCATATAAAGTCTGACTGCACCGTTAAACAAAAGGTTAAAGATTCAGAAAATGCAACAAAAACGAGAAAATGTACACACATTACCAATTTTGGACTAAAAACGTACAATGAATGTGCTAAGGTCGTTTCACACAGCTTGTCTGTCTGTAAACTAGCCAGATGTACACCATAAGAAACATCTTCAACCACAACTAAACATGCACAAAATAAACTAATAACTAATTGATTGTAATTAATTAACCAGATTGGCAACCGTCTTCCAAATAGGCACATCTCAAGCCGATCTCTTTTATAGTATGCTCATTCATATTTCCATATTTCTAACATTTTAGAAAGCCAAATAAGAATTAAAGTTAGACAAAATAATAAACAAACTAACCAGATCCTACGACGGCCAACTTGAGGTCATTTGGCATTTTTTCTGATTACATGCGCTAATTACTAATTATATGTAAGATGTTACACTGGCGTCGGCTTCATTCATCTCCGCCCAATTCATCTACCAAATGTATCTTTTCTAAAAACTTGTCTAAACATTTGTCTTTGGCCACTTTGCAACCGAGAACATTACGCGGACTCCTGGTTGCAATAGAGGAAAAAGGGTCTTTTAAAGCAAGGTTAATGGAAGGTTGAAAAAACTAGTTGCATTACTAAAGTTCAATCACTCCATAACAAACCAACTAGAAACTTTCTCTAAACTACCCTAAGTAGTGCACGAAAAGGTCTTCAGAACCTCAAAGTAGGAAAAAGAGTTCACAGCAAGGAAACATCCACAGGGACACCTTTTTAACACATTTTTTGGAAACTTTGAAAGCCCAATACAAATCCTTTTGAAAACAAGAACAGAAAATGTCGACTAAAATTGGTTTCTTATAACTCAACATTTGCTTCGCGAATTTTCGATCACTCGATCAGGCGAGCAATTCTTTGTCCATTTTTTTCTATGTTTCTTGAAGAGCTCTTCGAATTTGAGCCAATCCTATGTACCTTATCCTGTTTGCCTTAATTTCCGAAATGTTCTACATGGATTACTCGAGACGATTTTTTGCGAGCTTTCCCGACTCCGATGTGACTAAGAAGTTCTGTTGCACTCAGAAGCTTTCTAGTCCATCGCATTAAACAGTGGGTAAAAGTAAGAACAACAAAGGAATATAAGGCAAGTAAAAATCTTGCTGGATACTTGTTTGCCTGAAAAACCAGCTTCAACATCTCTTACAGCCATCTTCTTACGGACTCACAGCTATTACCAGCCACTTCGTTACAAACACAAAATCAACAACACGTATAAAAAATGCTGAGGCATAATCAAAAACAGCAAAGCAGGAAATAATGCAGAATATTTGACAAATTTCACTGCTCCACTAGTTATGCTGTGTGACAAATGTTTAAAACTTGTTAGACTCAAAAATTTCGTTATTTATTATCAACTCGGCGGCAGTAATTTGTGTATTTGTTTTACGCAATACAAAGAAGATATTCAAAACATGGTGTTATCCTGCTCCTACTCAGACAATAGAGGAAAACAAAACAGCGCAAACACATAATGGCATAGGCTCCATGATTTGTTTGGATTTTTTTTCTTGCATAAAAATGTGTGTGTGGTGGATGGACAACATTACAAGAGAGAGAGAAAGGCTCAAAATAGTGGATTGCAAATCGCCATAAAAAATCTCCAAAAGAAAAGATGTTGAGCAGAGAAAAAAGGGAAAAATATTGCTTTTGTGTCTCTTGGCTGGGAGAGGGCGTTTAGAAGCACTTGCGGTGAACAATAGATGGGCCGCTCTCGTCGTACTCTTGCTTGGAGATCCACATCTGCTGGAAGGTGGACAGAGAGGCAAGAATGGAACCTCCGATCCAGACGGAGTATTTGCGCTCTGGTGGGGCGATGATCTTGATCTTCATGGTGGATGGGGCCAAGGCGGTAATTTCCTTCTACAAAATGGTCATATTGACATTTGCCTGTACTCATTGAAACAAAAGAAAATATTTTGAATGTTTTTTGTTCCAAATTCAATACTGAAAGATCTCCCTCCCCCTAGTCTCGTGGAAACCAGCACAAAGCTTTGGGAATTTTTGTAGCTCAAATAAGAAATACCTACAAGAAAAGTAGCTGTTTCATACAAAATAAATGCAAACCTGCATGCGATCAGCAATTCCGGGGTACATGGTGGTGCCTCCGGAAAGTACAGTGTTGGCGTACAAGTCCTTACGGATATCAATGTCGCACTTCATGATGGAGTTGTAGCTGGTCTCGTGGATTCCAGCAGATTCCATACCCAAGAAAGAAGGCTGAAATTGAAATTTGTTAAAATGAATACAATGTAAAAATTATTAAGTTTACCTGGAAGAGAGCCTCTGGGCAACGGAAACGCTCGTTTCCGACGGTGATGACCTGTCCATCGGGCAACTCGTAGCTCTTCTCCAGAGAGGAAGAAGAGGCGGCTGAAAGAATTTGTGTCATTCATGTTTTTTTATTTTTATAAAAAAAGATGAAATATTATAATACCGGTGGCCATCTCTTGCTCAAAGTCCAAGGCAACATAGCACAGCTTTTCCTTGATGTCACGCACAATTTCACGTTCAGCGGTGGTTGTGAAAGAGTAACCGCGCTCAGTCAAGATCTACAATAAAAGAGGTAGTGAGGCAAATTTTTAAACGGAAAAAGTATTACCTTCATCAAATAGTCAGTTAAGTCACGGCCAGCCAAATCCAGACGGAGAATAGCATGAGGCAAGGCGTAACCCTCGTAGATTGGCACGGTATGGGTGACACCTTTGATGAAAAACCATTAGTACTTTGTTTTCGAAAATAAAAAAAATAGCTCACCATCTCCGGAGTCAAGCACAATACCGGTGGTACGGCCAGAGGCGTACAGAGAGAGCACAGCCTGGATGGCGACATACATGGCAGGAGTGTTGAAGGTCTCAAACATGATCTGGGTCATCTTTTCTCTGTTGGCTTTAGGGTTGAGTGGGGCTTCAGTCAGCAGGACTGGGTGCTCCTCGGGGGCCACACGCAACTCGTTGTAGAAGGTGTGATGCCAGATCTTCTCCATATCGTCCCAGTTGGTCACAATGCCGTGCTCAATGGGGTACTTGAGGGTGAGGATACCACGTTTGGACTGGGCCTCATCTCCCACATACGAGTCCTTCTGTCCCATACCAACCATGACACCTTGATGACGGGGGCGACCCACGATGGAGGGGAACACAGCTCGGGGAGCATCATCTCCGGCAAAACCGGCCTGAAACCATGTAAAATTTCATAAATCAATATGTGATTATCGTAGTATTCATGGCTTAAAATTGCGTATTTTATAGCCTCAGTTTTTTTTAAAGGTGTATTGGCATTTTGGTTGAGAAAAAAGCAAATAGTTTTGCTGACGATGACTTGCCAAGTGGTCGACATTTTGCTTACGCATACTGTCAGCCAAAAGACAGGAGAGCAAATAGGCTTATGACTCATTCTCCTTGAAATTCTTGTGCACTGAGAAACTGTTTTTTGTCTTTTTCCTGGCACAAAAATTCCAAAACTAAAATTTTGTATCCTTATTCAAGTTTTGAAAATAAAAAAAAAGTAAAAAGAAAAGCCCGTCTTTGCCAATTCAATTCTCTAAAATTTGTTTAGATGGCGGTAAGTATGTACCTTTGAAAAGAATTTTCTTTCAAAGCCTTTTTTTAGTCAAATTTCTTAATTGAATTATTATTATTTTTTTGGTAGTTTAAAATTGAAGCAATGAGCTATAGCTTTTGTTTCCCAACACTTGTGCACTGAAATTCCAAGAAGTAAAGTAGAAGTGAGTGGGAGATGCAATGCCTCTTGATTACACTCGCTGCTTTTTCGCTGCTGCTAATCCACAGCTGTTGCTTTGGATCGGTTGGAAAGCAGCTATCTCCCTCCCACACTTTTACTACTGCTGCTTTGTCTGGTCAAATCTAAGCTCAAGGCAAGCATAGACACATAAATCTGGAAGCAGAAGAAGCAAACAAAGGGGATCAATCAATCAGGCCCAGCCTTCTAGTCCTATAATTCTGGGAAACTACTTTTGCTGCTACCACTTCCCTACCTTCCATCCGGTTAGCTAGCAACAGTCAACAGCCCATCTCAACATTAGTGGTGTTAAGTGATTCCCAGGGCTAAGCTGCCAACAAACCCCACTACTACAACCATACACTTGCAAGAGACTACTAGTCTCTGTTGATATTGCTGACTACAGCCAGCCAAATCATTCCAGGAACAGCTGCTCTTGCTGAGAGGCGGTTGTAATAAGAAAAGCAAAAACTACTACAGCAAAAAAGCTCTTTTTGTTTGCCATAGAAAAACTACAAATCTGTATCTTTTTATTTAATTAAAAAACACTCAAAAATAATTAGATTTTTGCAAGCATGTATTCAATACTTTTTTTGAAAATAAAAAAAAATGGTCAAAAAATATCTTGAAACACTCACAATTTGTTTGTCTTTGCTTTTTATTTGCTTTTAATTAATCGTCGTTATGTGGGTATTATTGGAAGCATACATTTGATAAGCACAAATGCAGTCTCAGTGACTAAACGTGAGAGACCTTATCAAAAAATTTACAAGAAAAAAAAGAGAATTTTCAAATTTAAGTTGATTGGCAAATAAGATGAAATTTTTTTTTCCTAACTTTAAGACAATCCTAAAAGCTGAAGTATGTTTTTCAAAAAATTTTAGCAATAAAACAATGAAGATATTAAGAAATATAAAAAATTTATTAAAGAGCTAAAATGACTCATCAAAAATACTTCTTGTTAGGGATTCAAGCAAAATATTTTTGCCATTTGCAAACGAGGTCTTCATATTTTAATAGTAAGATAAATTTTCGTATACACGTCTTTTCCTCAATCTTTAAATGCCGAACCCGGTTTTAAAAACTAAAATAAAGCAAGGATGTATAAAAATGTTCAGGATTTGAATTTTTGAAGCTGTAATTGCGGATGCTTACCTTGCACATTCCGGATCCATTGTCGACTACAAGTGCGGCAACTTCTTCGTCACACATTTTGGTAGCAGTTTTTTGGTTGGAGGAGAATCAAATAGCAATATACGGAGGCAAAGTCCTGACCGTCGAGTGCAGCAAAAGTGAAGCGCCGGCTCAACAATGGGCGTTTAAATATGGGAGGCCGATTGGTGCTGAGCAGGCCCACATCCCACTCAGTCAGAGACAGAGAGATGCACACAAACTAGACTTAAGACGGCAGCCCCGAAGTGATTGCACAGAGAAGACAAGAGGAAGGCAGCTCCTGCTCTCTCTGCTCAGTGGAGCTCTGGACTCAACCAATCAACCGCAGCAGCAGTCCTTCCTCCCTTCCTAACAATCAACATTCTCCTGTTCTCTGCCTCTACTTCTTCCTAGAACTATTAGAGGGCAAGGGAATATGTGTTCAAAGGCATTTCAAGGCCAGGAATGTGTTGGCGTTTGATTTGTTATGTTATATATGTGTGTGTTGAAAATTTATTTTTTCTCTGACTCTTTTTCTTCGAACCAAAGTGTAGGGCTACACATAACAGAAAAAAAGGAAGAGTTAGACAATAGCGTGGGCAGCTACTGGCTAGCCGGAAGGAAGACAGAAGACACCTTTTTCTTTGGAAGTTAGCATTGAGTAGAAAGGTAGACTTGGCTCTGGGAATTGATCCAAAAATTGGTGCAAGGTGGGCCGCGTATGATCGTCCAGCTGGCTGATTGTCTGCTCTTCAATATTTTTGGATGGAAAAGAGTTTTAAAAATAGCAGTTGGCCACAGCATTTTCTTTTTTCTTTGTTTTTGGTTAGATCAAGACCCTAGTTTCTGGTCAAACAGATTGTGTGTAAATAGATTTAGCTCAAGTTTTTCCTTCAATGACGCTGATTGACAGTTGTTGGCAAAAACCATTGATTGACTTTAGGAAGAGGGTGTACTACGAAGAAAACTAAAAGCAATATAATAATATTCTCAGTATTAAAAGAGCTGGGACAAAAGCTCGATCAACATTTGCCTGCTTGTCTAGCCTCTATTTGTCTTTTTTGTCTGTTTAACTGATTCGAAATGCTATAAACAACAGGCCACCAAACTCTTGTTTAGAGTGCTTGGAGGCGTAAAATCTACTGAAAAAAGAAGAATAAAAGCTTTGTTCTTTGACTTAAATATAAGAGCTGAACAATTTGTAGAAGGAGGCTGATCGGAACAAAAAAATTTTCCTTCAGTTTGTTTATTTTTAAATATGAACTGAGTGGGGGATTCAAAGAAATGTTTCGGTACATCGTGTGTAAGAAGAGGGAAGTGGATTGGATTAAAAAAGCAGAAGTAGAGAGTGTAATAATTTCTCCCACTCAACATTTTTCCCAGAATTATATTGTTCTCCAATTAATGGGTAACCGCCAGTACAAATTAAAATACAAGAGACAAAAGAATCTTCAAACACTTCACAAATAGATTAAAAATTATAAAAGGTGATGCAATGGTCAGGTATAACTGAAGTAAAGTCAGACTATCTTAATTAATGAAGATCATGTATGTATATGTGTAGGAATATTTCAATAAAATACCTTTACAAACGAAAAAACATACACATTCGAGCGAGCAAAATTTTTATTGGTTTTTTATGGTATTTAGTAGGATTGGCCTCCCGTCTCCCACCCTCCAGCACATCCCTCCCTCCTGCGGCCAAAAAGTGCCAAAAATCTTTCCCGTAATCCCCCCGCCCAAAACTTTTGCTAAAATCCCTCCCGTCATCCATGCCGCCTTATTTTTTTTGCTAATATCCCTTCCGGGAGCGATTTTACGAAAGGGTAGAATTTGGTTAATTAACCGAACGGATTTAGGCAAAAAGAGCAATACAAAAAAGAACGAGCAACGATAAAAAGAGGAATGAAATAACGAAATATGAGGCTGCAAGTCCTTCCTTACACTGTACCTGTGTACAGTGTAAGGGTAGGCGCTCTTAGATTGGCCTACAGCCTCACATTTCGCTATAAATAATTAATTCCGTTGCTCTTTCTAAAATACCAACTTTATGAAACAAAAGTTAAATAAAGCCTATTGTTTTTAAATTGGCATTCAGTCTTTTTTCACCGATTTTGCGGGCTCCAGGGCCTACGGGCCCCAGGGCCTACGGGCTCCAAGGCCTAAGGGCCCCGGTTTTTTTTTAATCAGTCATAATTTTTTTCATAATTCTAAAAAGTTTATCACGTATTTTTAAAGTAAATAGAAACAACAAAACATACTTAGGAATTTTTTAAATGAAGTTAATTATTTAAGATGTTAAGACCATCTTTAATGTGTTTTCTGCAATGTTTTCTTTGTAATCATTGAACTTGGCAACATCTTTACTCATCATCAAATTGAGAAATAGTTTTTTTTAAATGTTTTCAAGCATGACTTCATATAAAATTTTGTATAAAGTGTGTGATTTGCACATACACCTCACCTACCCTCATGTTTGGTGTCGGTATTTTTATGTATTTGTTTCCCGCATTTGCTTAGTCAAACATGTAATTTTTTAATCTAGGAAACAACAATAGTTTGCAAAAAATAATAGGCTTTTTCATATAATCTCCTATCATGTTAAATTGTCCGTGTTGATGTTCATTAATTGAACGTTAAAAAGGAGGTGCTTTTTTTTATTGATATAGACTCTTTATTTTGCTAGGCATGCATCAACTTTTAATACAAATTACCCCAATGATTGTCTAAATGCATTCTTTCTCACAAAATAAAAAAAAATATTTTGGCGTAATATTGCCCTGATTGGAAAAAGCTCTGTATTAAATAATAAGTTGACTTATTTTCAAGCGTTTCTAAACAGGTGATATTGTATGAGTAATTAATCCTACTCTTCCAGGAAAACCATTTGCATTCAAAGGTTGTTCGAGGAATAATTTTAATTTTAGTGACCACTCTTTTTTATTGGTTTATCCAGCCATAATACTATAAAAATTTAACGACACGCAAAAACTCAGTTGAAGGCTCCTGCTTTTTTCCACAACCCGAAGATTGGAACCACTCTAAAAAAAATGTTATTTCAAAACTATCCTAAAAAAAGCAAGTATGGTGGAACTACAGTTAAAAATTTCAGCAAATTTTGGATTCCAGATCCCGTTTTCTACTTTAAGTAAGCTAATGACGGTGAATGAATCTAAATATAGAATTTTAAAAAGCGCTTTGACTGCTGAGATTTGATCAAAGTAGACCATGAACACAGTGGCCCGTCTCTTTGATCATGTTACAACAACCAAGCCACTTTTTGAGCTTCTGTTTGCATATAAGGATTCCTAAAGTTTTTTTTGCCATGGAGTACTTTAGAAAGAGAAACTTTTCGTATAAATAGAATTTTTGCCGAAAAACTCAAAAAATGGAAACTATAGATAAGTAATAGATCTCAGTTAACAAGCTTTTTATTGTCCGTTCCACTTCTGTTTATTGACTTTAACAATTATTTTACTTCCATTTTAAACTTTTACTAGACCCGTCTTCAAATAGAATAAGTGTTTTTTGATCAATAAAAACGAAAAAAACAAGCAAGAGTAAATGCAAAAAAACAAGACAGGTAACTGAAATTGTGTGTGATGCACCAATTTATTCCTCCACTTTGCAAATAATTTATTTTGCTTCCATAGTCAACGACAGCGACCCTAATTTGTTTATAAAAAAGTTTATTACTATTTTTGCTAATTCGCTTTGATGCAAGCCAGCAGCTTGCATCACTTTCTCCTTCACTCAAGAGGCGTATGAAAACAGACGCCTGAGGCAGGCTTCACTCAAAAGTATTATTTAAAAAGAGGGAAGAAAAAAGAGGGAATAAGCCAGCAGTGCGAACAACCAAGGACAATGCACGAAACCGAAAGTGTGAAGGTAGCCCAAAAACAAACAAACCAGCCGAAAAGAACTCTATAGTGCATCTCTCATGAGCATCTTCTCTCTCACTATTGTAGAAAATATGATTATGAAGCAAAAAAGGACAGGAAACGCAAGCTATCTGCTCCTGTAAACCACCTTTTTGATGAAAGCAAATTGTTCAGAAGCACTTTTTGCTCAGACAAAGATTCTTTTCCTCTCTGCCAAAAAGATAGCTTTTGCCTTGATTTCTCAGGAAAACAGTATCTTCCAGTTTTCTTCGCAAGGTCCGCCTTGTTCAGCCTGAAGACAGTTTTGCCGGCGCAAATAAGAAGAAACAATTGTCTACCTACTTGTCACTGAAATTTATTTGGAGTGGCCATTATGATTGTTGCGCAATCAAATTTTGGAACGTCAATTTTTTCTCTTTCTTATTCCTAATAATTTTATTAAATTGGTGTCACCCCTTGTTTACGGTGTAATTGGAAGTGGCAGCAACACCAGGTTGCTCGCGCAGGCGAGACCTTAGTGTACATTACACTGCCCTATTTCTTCCCAAAACAAAGACAGACAAGAGAGCAGGACAGAGAAAAGTAATTCAAATTTTGCCCACAAACAACCATTGTTGATTGTTTTCGGGTTTCAGACCGTGGAAAAAAATGCTGTGGTTAGCAATAAATTTTTGATGATTGATCGATTGCAGATTTTTTTTTGTCTTTATTGCTGTAAAAGTTTATGAGCAAATGGAACTTTTTCATAAGTTTTTTCCATCGTCTTAGACTCTTCCTACTGAATGGCTTTTTGCATTTTGGTCGTTCCTTTTTTATGCTAAGAAAAAAATGTTATTTTTAAAAGATATTAAAAATAATTTAATTTTCTGTTTGCTTTTCAGCAAACAGAACTTGACTTAGACTTTTAAGCTTCATTTTTCTTAAAATAATAAGCATGGTACTTTTCCTTGCATCAGATATACCTTTTTTTGCATCACATATGCTTATTTCTGCATCAGAAAATTTGACTTTTGTATTGCTCCTTCAAGGTAAACAAACTTATATTAGAGAATTCTACCATGTTTTGGTCACTGAAGCTGGGCGAAAAGAGTCTTTAAATGCATTTATGTTCAAGAGTCTTGCTCGGATTTATCCCGAAACTAATTCCGTACGCGCATCTCTAACCCTTCAAGCCTCCTACGCCTACTCCGGTTATTCATCTGATGCTAAATAAGTATATCTGATGATATATTTGATAGGAAAAGGATTTGTCAAAGAAGAAATATGGACAATTTTTTGATTTTTTTTATTGTATAAAAATATAGTCGAGCGTTTCAGTAGTGCACACCTGGGCTCACTTTGGTTAGTCTTCATAATTGTAAAATTAGCCTGTTTGTATCTGTCTTAACCCGAAAAATAAATTTTTGTCGATCGAAGTGAGCTGCTTCTTGAACAACAAATAACTTAAATTTTCAATTACTTTTTTGAGAAAATATATGTTTCAGTTCAAAAAGTGCTCAATGATAATAAGGAATAGATGGAAGAGGTCGTTTCTACTGCCCAGCTGGAACCCAAACTTCATTCTTGCCTTTCTTTTACTTGTCTGCATACAACAGAACACAGAAGGTAAAAATTTTGAGAGAAGACAGTACGGGCAGTATAGAAGGCAGTATTGAATGGGCTTTTTGCTCAATTCATCCCTGGTAAAATATCTTCTACTTTCTTCAATTTTAAAAACAATAATCAGTATTTTGTCTATTTGTTTCAAAAAGAGTTAGCAAATCCACCCACTTGATTAGATAATTAAGAAACTGAGAAAATGGTGCAGCCGGTGCTATCAACCTATTAAACCGGAATTATAAGAAGAAGGTTTTCACGTCGAAACATGGTGGTTTTTGATTTTAACAGTTCTGGAGTTATTGGATTATAGTAATGCGACTGATTTACTTACGCTAAAGATAACTAGTGATCAGAAAATATCTGCTTCTAAAAGACTATCTTAAAGACATTTTTAGAGAGGATAAAAT
Source organism: Subanguina moxae (assembly GCA_000981365.1). Lineage (NCBI taxonomy): Eukaryota > Metazoa > Nematoda > Chromadorea > Rhabditida > Anguinidae > Subanguina > Subanguina moxae. The sequence continues at coordinate 59,686 of BBSZ01014595.1, forward strand.
TGGGGGATGAATTGACCAGAAGACAAATTCACCAGGAATAAATTGACCGTTCCCCATTAAGTGCCTTTTTTCAGCGGATGATGACAATCCAGTCACACAAAACTTTAAATGCAGACTCAACGGCTGTTGTGACCAGCATGAGTGGTGTCGCTTCTGGGCTTCTATGGGGGAGTGCTTTTCCAACCGGAATTGGATGAATCGCAACTGCCAGCTGGCCTGCAATTCTTGTGATCAACGTAACTTTTAGCTTTGTTGTCGGCATAGTACACCAAACTAATTTTTCTCTCAAAATTACTTTAATTTTTTTTTTTTAAAGAAAAAAGTTGTTCTAAGAAACAAAGCTAAATTTTTTTTAATGCAAGTCGGAAAATGTATATAGAGCCAAATTTTTACTTCTCCTTTTCCAGCGCCACTTCGCCGTCTCTCAAATAAAAACAATAATAACTTTGCATTAGCGCCAGCCCCTTCCATTCCACCTTCCACACCTCCTATTCGACGTCCAATTCCAGTGGCTTCTCCTAATCTTGCTCCAACCTCTGCACCTCCAACCCTTCCTTCAGTAACTCGTCGACCGAACATTCCATTTGCTCAGCCACCCAGAAGGCCTCTAGCTCCTTTGGCACCAATCACAACCACTGCTCGGCCATTACCTTCCCCACCTCCACCTGGCTCCACCAATCCCTTGCAGAGGTGTCGACAGATCCAGGCAGACCCTTCTTTGGCAGCGGAAGTGTTGTTGCGAGAAAAATTGGTGTTTGCCACAGAAGACAATTCGGGCAGAAGGAGTTTTTTGTCTGCGGACAAGGTGGTGCGCAGCAATATAGCTAATGGTAGGACCTATAGGGTCTGTCTAACAAGATAACACAAGTTGACTTTTTTTGCGTAAAATATACGCTTAGAAGGTGTGATAAGCAATTCAGAAAAATTATAGCTTGTGTGCCTCGATTGGACGAGGCGGAGTGCGAGAGAAGTCTGTGCTACAATCTCTACTTTAGAACTATGGACGGAACATGCAACAACTTCAGGTATTTATAAGCACCATGAAACTTCCAATATATCTTATGACCAAATAAACATAGGCGCTATTTAAATTGACTAATCACGATGCTTTAGACAACCTTTGAGGGGAGCCGCCTTTAGACCGTACAGTAGGCTGATGCCACCAGACTATGATAATGGGTTGTCGGAGCCTGTTTGTAAGTGACTGATTGTTTAATAGCCTCTTGATTGATAAGAAGGACTAAATGTTCACAAGACTTAATCCTACTTCTCTTTTTCAGCCTCAATTACAAATGTAAGGCCAACAGCTAGAGAGGCCAATAGAGCTATTTTGTCTTCAGCAAAGTCTGTACTAAACAACGAGTTTAATGCTTTGCTGATGCAGTTTGGGTAAGTGTACAAAAGTATATAAAATATGAATCTAATTTGTAATTTTTATAACTTTCTATGTCGGTTTTAATTTATCATAGGGCCAAATTCTACAATTTTTGCATTTTTGCCGCTATGTATTTCTATGTTTTTTGCACAGCTTAAACCGCTATGTGTTACCTCGACGGCCCATTTCACCAAAGTTTTCGATCCTCAAAACAAACCTAAACATATAGTGTTTAGACAATTCATGTCCCATGACATGGCCAAAACAACCCTTGTGCCTTCTGCAAAGTGTAACATCTGTCAGAACATTCCAGGAAGATGTGATATATCTTTCCCAATTTAATTTAAGCATTTACTTTTAGGTATGGCCATATTCCTCACTCCACAAGATCCTAACTCAAAGTAAATTTTTATACAAGAAACACGAGAAACAAATCACAAAATACATTTAGCTTCAAAAAGAACACCTGTATACGAGTTAGTCGCTCCTCACCTATCTGTGGTTCAGGAAGGTCTAAACCAAGGCAGCAACTTAATGAAAATACAGGCTTTATTGATGGCTCTCCTATTTATGGGAGCAGTACAGAAGATTTGTTTGTCATTTCTTCTTTTAACAACATCCATTGCAGTCATTTAGGTCCAAATTCCGGGAAGGAAGAACTGGGTTGCTAAAACTGCAGAGCTTTAATGGCCAACGACTATTGCCATTTGACCAAACTAAGTGCCGAAACTCAGCTCAATGCACAGCAACATTTGTGGCTGGCGACTCTAGAGTCAACCTGTTTTTGGGTCTCTCTTCGTATCATTTGCTTTTCACTAGAGAACACAACAGGTTTTTAATATAGAATATTGTATTCTTGATCGTTTCTCAATAGCATTCTTGATCGTTTCTCTTTGAGAATAGCAACAAGACTGCAAAAACTCAACCCTCAGTGGAATGGAGACAGAATATTTCAAGAGGCAAGAAAAATTGTAGGAGCTCAAATCCAGGCTATCTGCTACAGGGAATATCTGCCCAAAGTGCTGGGCAGTTTATTTGCAAGCACAGTGGGCAACTACAGAGGCTATGACCCCAATATTGACCCTACGATCGCTAATGAGTTCACTGCAGGAGCTTATAGATTTGGTCATGGAATGATACAGGTGAAATTTTGTTCATTAAAGCCACATTGAAGATATTTTCTGACCCTTTTGCTCATAGCAAGTCGGTATCTTGGCAGGTCTAAGTAAACAATTTTATCTATGGTATTTTTAGACCTCAAAAGTTACAGTTAGACATACGGTGAGTTAGCGTAGGGTAGGCCAGTGTTGGTTACGCGAGACCCAGCGTATACCCTGTATCACATAGGTTTTCTGCTTCATGTCTAGCCTATTCTGCCCTACCTTATGTCTAAAAGCTTAACTTGTAAGCCTAATTTTAGCTCTTGACGTTTAAAAATACTATAAATTACAAGTTTGCCAAAGAAAAACGTCAAGATAAAATTTGGGCGATTTCCGTTGTCGGCATAACCTTTTTAACAGTTAATATATTTAGGAGTTTTACCCAAGATTAGATGGTCGCAATCAAACCATTTCAAGCGGTGGCTTTAACTTTGTGGATGGAACTCTGCACTCCGATCGCCTTATATTCCAGGTTTTAATCTTTGTCAAAAAAGAAAAAAAACAACAGTTTTAAAGGGTGGTGTGGATCCCATAATTCGAGGAATGATGTCTACGTAATCTTTTTTAATGTTAATAAAAAACATTTTTGTATAAATGAAAGTTTAAGTCCACTAAAAAGGCCTCAAAGACTGACAAGAACAATCACCGAGCAGATGTTTGGTAGCACAGACTTGGGCAGCATCAACATCCAGAGAGGCAGAGACCACGGCCTGCCTTCCTACATGAGGTTCCGGCAGTTGTGTGGTCTTCCAAGAGCACAAACATTTGAGCAGGCAATTTTTTTAGTCTTACACTTTTTTATTAGGCTGTTCGAATAATTCGCGCGGTTTTTAAATTTTGTTCTTTTGCACCTTTCAATTCCTTCTTTCCATTTTCAAAGTGTCTAGAATGCTGTAGAACCCCTCTAGAACCCCTCTAGAGTTAATTTATTCTAACGCTAAATGACCACAACTTTTTATTTGCTTATTCACTTTTTTATTATGTAAAAAAACTAATAAAACTTGCCAAAGTGCACTGAGAACTTTTCATAATATAAAA
>BBSZ01014605.1:1921-50855 GCA_000981365.1 Subanguina moxae
CGGATTTGTCCAATAAATTATTCTGCAATCTTTATATGCAATCCTCTAGAGAAGAATCTACTGAAGAATATTCCGATACTTCATTAGCTAATGGGTTTGCGGAGGAAGTAATTGATGAGGAAGGAATTGAAGAAGCGATGAAGTGAATTTCAGGCTGAAATCCTAGATTTTTGTGGCAGCTGATGATCCGTTGGCTGTCGTGAGGATTTTGGCTGAAAAAAAGCTCTGAGTGGAATAGCGTCGTTTTCGATCACGTTTCCATGGTGTTATTGCACTTCAGGGTGGTTTGTCTCGATGCTGTTTGGCCGTTGTTGAACAGAGCGCCACAAATTGTTGGAAAATCAAATCGAGTCTTCCGTATCGGATTTGTCCAATAAATTATTCTGCAATCTTTATATGCAATCCTCTAGAGAAGAATCTACTGAAGAATCTTCCGATACTTTATTAACTAAAGGGTTTGCGGAGGAAGTCATTGATGAGGAAGGAATTAAAGAAGCGATGAAGTAAATTTCAGGCTGAAATCCTAGATTTTTGTGGCAGCTGATTATCCGTTGGCTGTCGTGAGGATTTTGGCTGAAAAAAAAGCTCTGAGTGGAATAGCGTCGTTTTCGATCACGTGTCGTGAGGATTTTGATGTTTGTCTGGATGCTGTTTGGCCGTTGTTTAACAGAGCGCCACAAATTGTTGGAAAATCAAATCGAGTCTTCCGTATCGGATTTGTCCAATGAATTTTTCTGCAATCTTTTTATGCAATCCTCTGAGAAGAATCTACTGAAGAATCTTCCGATACTTCATTAACTAAAGGGTTTGCGGAGGAAGGAACTGATGAGGAAGGAATTAAAGAAGGGATGAACTGAATTTCAGGCTGAAATTCTAGATTTGGTGGCAGTTGATGATCCGTTGGCTGTCGTGAGGATTTTGATGTTTTCTGGATGCTGTTTGGCCGTTGTTGAACAGAGCTCCACAAATTGTTGGAAAATGAAATCGAGTCTTCCGTATCGGAGCTGTCCAATGAATTTTTCTGCAATCTTTTTATGCAATCCTCTATAGAAGAAACTACTGAAGAATCTTCAGATACTTCATTAACTAAAGGGTTTGCGGAGGAAGTCATTGATGAGGAAGGAATTAAAGAAGCGATGAAGTGAATTTCAGGCTGAAATCCTAGATTTTTGTGGCAGCTGATGATCCGTTGGCTGTCGTGAGGATTTTGGCTGAAAAAAAGCTCTGAGTGGAATAGCGTCGTTTTTGATCACATTTCCATGGTGTTATTGCACTTCAGGGTAGTTTGTTTCGATGCTGTTTGGCCGTTTTTGAAATAAAGGCAGATATTTCACTTTTATCAGAGTTAGGTAAGAAGATTTAGAGGTGCGCGCACAGACTTACCTGCGAAATGAATCTAAGCGAGGTACTTCTTGAGGAATAAATTTGTGACGGTTGCTGCTAAAAAAGTTGCCGGTAAGATGTATTTTCGTGAGTTATAAAGTGTGGTGCACAATTGTACGTACACCCCTAATTTCGCGTGCTTGAAGACCTTTTGAAAAAACTTTGAAAATTACTTATTGCCATGCGTAAAAGCATGGCAGAAAATGCTGTTTCCAGCTCAACATTCAAATCTCGTATCAAAATGTTTCTCCTCAAACACCATGATTTAAAATCTAAAAATATATCTTCTTCAAGGTTTTTTTTAAAAGTTAAAGCAGATTTGCTAAATCGTTCATCCACTAGGGTAAAGTTATAGTTTGTTCAGCTGTTTTCCACTCATAATAAGGCGCCAGTCACCATTTGGAGAGAAAGATACCATTCTCCCTTCAAATCGACCCGTTTAAAAGCATTCAAAATTGCTCATCACCAAACTGAATGATGATTTGTAAACCGATTTGTCTATTTTGTTTATTTCTGCTATGGGTTGGTATTAGTGTATCAGCCAGTGGAAGTCCTGAGTCCGCGGAGGAAGAAGATTCAAGAAAAGATTCTTTACCAGTTAGCACTAAAGAAGATTCTGACTCCGATATGGTAGATGAGGAGCAAGGCGATGGAAATATGGACAGCAAGGCAAATTCAGAAGAGTCACCAGAGGATTCAGATGAAGAAAGTGACGAGATCGAAAATAAACCAAAAGCGAATGCGGCCAACCAACCAAATGGCAATGTAGGCACAAATAATGGTAATCTATTAAACATGGAACAACATCTATGCAGTTTAACCAGAGAGCCTCGCGAACACAAAAAATTTCATCTTGAATATTTGAGCACAACCATTTTGTAGACCATATCAGTGGTGGTTTAGGGAGAGATGTAGGCACAAAAAGGCGAAGGAAGGCAGAGCCAGGCATTTTGCCTGCTTATGCCTTCCAAAATTTTTTTTCTCGTGTATGCCTTTGTTTTAGAATCACTAAGTGCTTTTGCAGTTTCTACATGCAGAGACAATCCCAATCCAGTGAGTGGAATTATGGAATGCCCAAGATTTCCAGAGCGCTGCAACGCAAGTTACATGAACGGTATTTGGGTGTCAATCATGCGAACAGAGTGCCCAAAGTAGATTCGCTCATTTGCCTTTGGATTTATTATTTATATTAAACAGAACAGTTTATAGGACCTGCAAAATTTGCACCTAATGAGAAGGACAGTGAAGAACGTGCCGTTTTGTACGCTTTTGGCTATTCACATGACAGATTAGTAATTTTATTGAAATATAAAAGCAACAATATTGATACGTTCACATTGTTTGTTTTGCTTTTGAACTGCGTTAAAATAGTCGCCGAGGCGAATAAAAATTATGCTAAGTTATCTTTTTACCTAATTCTTGAGACCTTTTGGCAGCTCTGCTATGGTTGTCTAAGCCTAGGCTGCGAGGATTGGAAAACTGATTTTTTTTTTGTCAAATGTTAACGGATACCTATGGATTTAATAACACCACATTAGAATTGAGACAAAGCAGGATAATTGAAAGGATGGATGTATTACAGTAATACCGAAACATCAGTATCAAACTAGCAAAAGACGTTGGAAAGGCTTTTTTTTTTGAAGTTTAGTTAGAAGCTTAGGTGTTTGTCCATATTTAGCTATACAGCAACCAACCTAAGTGGTTGCCTACATGGCTATACGACAATCACGCATATTTTTTTGGTTTGGTGGGGGTATAATCCAGTAGAGTCGAACATTTTTATTTTACTCTTCATTCCACATGCTCACAAACAAACAAAAGTCTTCAATTTGCTGTCTTAATTGCTAGTATTTAATTTTTTTTTCTCCTTTATCCGAGCTCTGCACAATGGACAAGTTGATTTATGTACAAGCCATTCATCCAAACATGCTGTGTGAAACACGTGATTGCATCGAGTGATTTCATAAGTTGGCTGATCATTTTTTTTTTCTTCAACCTCATTTTCACCCTTCAAACAAATAGCGCACTCTCTAATTAACTTTTTATTTTCTTCTTGAAACTTTTGATCAGCCAAACTTGATTTCAACTTCTCAATTTTGCCTAAAGGTTTTTTTATTTCTTCTATGATCATTTCTTTGGCATTCTTGATTTTTTGTCCTATATTGTCTGATCTATCACTGGATGAAGAGGAGGCGTCTGTCTTCGCTTTTTTGTTTGTCACTTTTGAAGTTTTTTCTTTATCTAGTTTGGTTGACATTTGCGTTAAAATTTTCTCAATTTCGTCCAGGAAAGCTGTCAAAGGTTTTATATCAACATCATTACCTTGCAAGTATTCTTGTTTAATCATCCATAAAGAATTATCTGTTTGACGAATAGCCCGTCTCATTGTGAGATTCAGTAATTTGGTGTATTCAGAGCACACATGGTTAAATTCATCATCTGCAGCCTCTATGCTTCCTATCAAATCAGGATCATAAGTAATACCTTGGCGGGAATTGATCAGAGCGTCAAATAACTTTAGCAGGGAATTGGTAATTTCTTTGATTTTTTCCTTGTATATTCCTGTCCATATATTGATCTCTATTGGATTAATTGGTTTCAATTTTAGAGTTGGTTTTTGCCTTATCATTTCCTGCATTGTAACTATAAATTCATACATTTTTGTTTCTTCTTTGGTAGCCTCGTCTCCATGCATAAGCATTTGCAAGGTAAATGGTGGTGCGGAGGCTCCTGCTCCATGATTGCTATTAGCATTCTGTGCTCTTCTAAATATGGCATTAGTAGCCAAATAGTCTAGGTCGCTTACACACATTTTAATCTCGTATGCCATTCCGCGTGAATCAAACGGTTTAAAGTTCCTAAATGAGTTTTTGCTTATTTCTAAGAAGAGTTGAAATTTTTGCGCATATCCTCGGTGCGTCGAAACTTTTGCAGTGTTAATAAATTCTAACGAGGTCTAATTGACTAACTTACCAAACAATGAGTCATAAAGGGATCTCTATGAGGGACCCCTCATACAAGACCCCACACACACCCACATACACAAACTCAGCCCCCATATAAGACCCTCCCACTTTTTCTCCCCGGGCAACCTATAAAAGACCTCGAATCCCATACAAAAGGTTTAGTCAGGGTAGAGGGACCCAGGGAAATAAGTGGTTTTATATTGTGGCCATATTACTTAATAAAATTGCATTACACAATGCTACTTCTAAATCGATCAGGTTAGTCAGTTGGTGGCCGAACTGTCACTCGTGGCCGACTTTTAATTTTTGTCTTTTTTGCTTACATCTTTTGGCTTAGGGCACCAAGATAAACACCCTTATAGATGGTATTTTTAGACCGCAGGTTACCCTGCGGTAACTTTTCAAGATACTTACTCGAGATTAAACCAAGTCAGTTTTTCTGGATTAATTAAAATCAAGCGTAGTATCTTATAGTATTTTAATAGCAGTTTTGCGTTTTTATAATTCACTTCAGTGATCTCAGCCCACTCCACATCTGTGTGCTTTGCAGTTCGCTGCTGAGCAATTTTTTTTTCTTTTTTAGCTCCATCAAGTAAATGTTTTTTACGATAAATTTGATGGGGAAAATTGTTTATATTTATGTTTAACATCTGTGCAACTTCTTTTTTCATCCTTTTATCCGCTTTTCTATATAATTGCAAAGCTTCATCGTGAAAGCTGGTAAATGTTTCTATATCTTTAAGGTAATCATCAAACTTAGGGAAATCAGAGGAAACGGACAAATACTTTATTCCCGAGTACCACTCTTTAAGCTTACAAATAGACTCATTCAGACTATTTTCACTCAGACTAGGCCTGCTGGTTGTTAGAGAAGCATAAAATATTGTTGGCAATAAAATAGGTAGAAGGTTGAAGCGTTTCATCTCTGCCTTAAATATTTTACTTATACCATTAAAAGGGATAGAACAAAGCCCCGAAACTCAAAAACGGTTGATGGCCTGTGAAAAAGCTGACTGATAAGACCACAAGAAGGTGGGCAAATCACTTAAAAAACCTTTTTAAGAAAGAATAAACCTTTGGGTTTTTCTGAGGCAAATAGTCTCTCTCAGCCGAGAAAAGACAGTGATAGCAGCTAGGTAATGATTGGAAGGGCTCCTCCTCTATGCTTATGAACCACACTTCTTTATCAAATGTCAACTTAACGCACGCACGCACGTCTCTTTTCGTGTACATTTGCATTGCCACATCTCTAAAACAGGCAGCCTTGTAGGTGATCTGTGAAAGGGAACACAGTTATGTGCTCTTTTTGCTAAAATGCCTTGCAAAACGTCAAATGGGTCAACCGTCATCAATAGTGCAGTCGAAGAAATTATGGTGGAATGGCTTTATTTTAGCTTCCGATAATAGCTAACCCAAAGTGTAAAAGCGAGTACAAAGTCGACTTTGCAAAATAATTCCAAGGAATCAGAAACAAAAAAGGATTTTTCACTCTCGCTACATTCTGTGCAATCATGAAGTCAACTAGGCAAAACAGCAATGAAGGAGTGTCAGCAAACACTGAAGCACAAGAAGGACGTCAGGGCAGCAGTGAGCACAAGGTTTTTTTCTTTTGTATTACGTTTTATTGTCTTTTCTTTCATTAACTTTAAGAACTCATATTCAAACTTTATGCCAAGCTCTTGTGCGCTACCTTATAAGCATCTGATTTGCAAACAAATAGAATACAAGAAAACAACTACAAATTGAAAAATAAATACAAGAAAAAGAAGAACAAGTATGCACAGGAGGGGGAATGACTTCAAGCAACAACAAAACAAGTGACTTTATCAACCATATATAATTTGAGTATGACAACACTTCTTCCTATACTCTAGGCTTGTGTAACAGGGGAACACAAACAAATAAAAGGTTCTAATTCCACTTCTTGATTGCTTAATTTCAATTTTCCTCAGGCTTCCACTTAACCCTGCACCAGTGTTTTCATAATTGACACTGACACTGACAGTGACACTGACATTTAAAATGACACTGACACCAAATGTCAGTGTCAGTGTCAATGTCAGTGTGATGTCAGTTAGTAAACATCAGTGTTTTCATAATTGACATGACATCTGACACTGACACTGACGTCAGCTTGACACTGACACTGACATTTAAAATGACATTGACACTGACATTTGGTGTCAGTGTCAGTGTCAGTGTCATTTTAGATGTCAGTAGGGTTGTCGGATCGGATATCCGATTTCGGATAATATCCGAAATTATCCGGGATTTTTTCGGATATCGGATCGGATCGGATATCCGAATCCGATATTTTCGGATATCCGACAACCCTAGATGTCAGTGTCATTTTAAGTGTTAGTTTATTTCAAAATGTCAGTGTCATTTTAAGTGTCGGTTATATTATATGTTATTCGGGTCATGTTTTCAATTTTTACCTTAAAAAAACTTAAAAAACTTTAAAAAAACGAAGAAACTGACATTTAAAATGACACTGACACTGACATCAAATGTCAGTGTCAGTGTCAATGTCAGAGTCAGTGTCAGTGTCAATGTAAATGTCAGATGTCATGTCAATTATGAAAGCACTGGTAAACATTGCCCTGCAAATGGGACAAGTATGGTTATCATGAATCCAACGTTTTAAACATGTTTTGTGAAACACATGATCACATTGAGTGTTCACAAAAAGCTCCCTGTATTCCCAAACTTCATCGTTTAGACAAATGGGGCACTCAATGGTTTGAATTAGAAGTATATATTTTTTAATTTCATCTTCAGACTTTTTTATTTCTTCACTAATAATTTTTTTTATTTCCTTGATCATTTGCCATGTGTTGTATGGCATAGGTGCATAGCAGAAAATTTTAATAGAGTTTTCATTTTTTAATTCGTCTAGTTTGGTTAGTCGGGTTATAATTGACTTCAGTTCCTTCAAGAAATCTACCAAAGGTTGTAAGTCAACTGCCTCACCTTGAGATTGGTCCTTTTTAAGCTGCTCATGAGTACTATTTATTTGAGCAGTAGCTTGACTCATCATGTGATCCACTAACTTGATAGCATCTTCTGAGCACACATGTTTTATTTCATCATCTGCAGCCTGTATACTTCCTTCCAAATCAGGATCATGACTAATACCGTGGTATGAGTTGGATAAAACTTTATGTGATTTTATCAGAGAATTGGTAACTTTTTCCGCTTCTTTCTCATATATTCCTATCCATTTAATTAACGTTTCTTTGTTAGCACACTTATGTTTTAGTTTGTTTGCGTCTGTATCTATTGGTTCCAAATTTAAATGTTCTTTTTGCCTTATCATTTCCTGCATGGCAACTATAAATTTAGACAATTTTTTTTCATTTTTGGTAGCCTCGTCTCCATGCATAAGCATTTGCAAGGTAAATGGTGGTGCGGAGGTTCCTGCTCCATGATTGCTATTAGCATTCTGTGCTCGTCTAAATATGGCAGCAGTAGCCAAATAGTCTAGCCTATCCTTGCATATTCTTAAGTTAAAAACTGCCGTTGTTCCAATATTTTTTTTCGAGTTTCTGAACAGATGCTGCTTAGTCATTTTCTTGTATAAAAGTATTGGGAAAATTTAATAAGAGCTAAAAATAGGAAAGAAGTAAGAGGTAGGCCACACTTTACGTGCTCGCGCGAAATCGCTATCTATAGTATAGATTCTATACTCCATGTTTTAATTTTAGGATATGAGTGATCATTTTTACATGCCTTTTTATCCAAAAAAAAGTCAAATATAGGCAAAACAGCAGTTAAGGAGTGTCAGCAAAAACTGAAGCACAAGGAGGACGTCAGGGCAGCAGTGACCACAAGGTTTTTTTCTTTTGTATTACTTGCTATTGTTATTTATTGACTTTTAAATCTCATATTCCAAAATTATGCCAAGCCGTTGTGCGTCATGGACGACGAGACTGCTGCAGCTGAGGTTACTTGGGTCTTCCATGTGGTCAAAAGAACAAGGTAATTCTGATCAAGAAAATTCTTTGAACTGTTATCTGGATTCGGTTGGGTTTTGTTCTGGCCATTTGTAAGCATTTCACTGAGAACCCTGCTTTATCACGAGTTTTATTTTTTGGCCAGTTTTAGGTGTTGGCAAGTTGGATGCGCCCACTTTAAAAATACTAAAAACACTTACTTTTTAGCAACCCAGGCTGGCCTTGTTTTACTGTCCAACAGCACTTTCAGTATTTTGCGGTATTTCCATATCAGTCTTGCATTTTTAAAATTCACTTCAGTGATTTTAGCCCACTCCAGGTCTGTGTGCTCGGCAGTCTGCTTCACATTGATATTCCATTGAGCAGAATTAAATTTTATACTGCTTGCAGCATCTAATCTTAATAGAAAATCTTTATGGGGAAAGTCAATTATATTTTGGTTTAAAATACTTTCAACTCTTTTTAAATTATGCGGAAGTAAGCATCTAAAGCACTTTTTAATTATTTTTGGTTCATTTTTCACTTCTTTTTCATATAGTTGGACAGCTTTATCGTGAAAATTGGTGAAGGTTTCTAATTCTTGAAGGTAATTACCAAAGACATCACTTCCTCGAGTAAATAACTTAGCTCTTAAGTCAGAGTAAGACTTTATTCCCGAGTACCACTCTTTAAGCTTACAAATAGACTCATTCAGACTATTTTCACTCAGACTAGGCCTGCTGGTTGTTAGAGAAGCATAAAATATTGTTGGCAATAAAATAGGTAGAAGGTTGAAGCATTTCATCTCTGCCTTAAATATTTTACTTAAACCATTAAAAGGGATAGAACAAAGCCCAAAAGCTCAAAAACAAACAAAAACAATTGATGGCTTGTGAGAAAGCTGGTTGATAAGGTCACAAGAAAGTGGGCAAATGGCCATTTTGAGATGGTTTTTTAAATTTTGTTTTTAATGTCGTTGGGAGTTCGTACCGAAAGGAAAGTCCATAGTCTAGATGTTTATCCACACACCAACCAAATTAAATGGATGTTCACTTAGTGTAATTGTTTTTTACTTTTAAGCTTTAAAACCCTATTTCCTGTACTAAGTGGCAAGGTTTTGCAAGCAAGGTTAAGTAAGCAAGGTTTTGCAGGGGTGAATTACCGTTTTATACTCTATTTTTCCTTTTTTGTAGTAAACTCAGTAGTGACTTCGTGAGTAAACTAATTCTGAGGTGGGTTTTTGTGACTATCTCAAACTGGCCCCTCTTACAAGAAGGTGGGCAAATTACTTGAAGTTATCAAGAAGATGTTAGAAAGCAAAGCAAAAGAAACCTTTTTAAGAGAAGAAACTGTTGGGAAAATAAGAAACTGAGGCAAATAGTCTCTCTCAATTGATGGTACAAGTGATACAAGATAGTTAATGGTTGGAGGGACTCCTGCACTGTGCCTTACACAGGCATATCAGGCTTTTAATAGGTCGGCCCACCACACCAAGTCTAAACATTTTGTCATTAATTTTGTATTTGCTACGAGTCTTGCCTTGCATGATATTCATATAGCCACGGGGAATAAGGAAAGATGAAAAGAGTAAAGAGAACAAGAAAGCCAAACTGGAATCGCAAGCCGTTTTCAGATATTTCAGGTTATTTTAGGGTAAGACTAGATAGCTATGACTAGTCATAAATATTATATATTCAAAACCAAACAACCAAAGTAACATCAGGCAATAGTGATACTTAAGTTAAATCAAACCTTGTCTCTGATGTTGGAGGCAGAACTTGTAATTGACTCGTATACTGGCTTATTTCTCAGTGATCTCAGAGATAAATGAGTCGATATAACAGAGAAAAAATAGGAAATAGTGTTCAAACTTAAGACAAATACTCTCCCAGTAGAGAAAAGGCAGTGATAGCAGATAGGTAATGATTGAAAGGGTTCCTTCCGTGTGCTTATGAACCACACTTGTTTACCGAATGTCAACCTAACTTAACGCACGCAAGCCTCCTTCCTTGTACATTTGCATTTTCACATCTCTAAAACAGGCAGCCTTGTAGGTGCAGGTGAAAGGCAACACCTAGTTGCCAACCCTGCACCTATGGTCACGTGCTTCTCTTGCTGAAAAAGCCTAGCAAAACAAAAGAATATATGCCAAAACATTTACAAAAAGTCAGAAGCTGCACTATCCAAAATGCTACATTGATTTTTTTCAATGCACAAGCAAGAGAAAAGAAAATGTATTTCAGCCCAGCTCACAGCAAAGAGATTAAAATCATTGAAAATAGGACAAAAGGGAATCGAAAAAAAAAACAAAGGAACAAACAATTTTATTTCGAAACAACAAGTGAATGTCACAACGATTACAAAGAAGATTACACCAAGCACCACTTTAATAATTCGACCAGCTAAATTTGAGTTGTTTTTAGAGCGTTTAAAAAACAAGGCATTCCAAAACTCACCTTGCAAACAGTTTCTTTAACGCTATCCAGGACATCATCCAGAACCGAATCAAATGGCAAACAATTTCTTTAACGCTATCCGAGACATCATCCAGAACCGAATCAAATGGCAAACAATTTCTTTAACGCTATCCAGGACATCATCCAGAACCGAATCAAATGGCAATACCTAAAACTAATTCAATAAAAAGTTCACCCTTCGAAATGGTAGACGCTCACTTCCTTGGCGACTAACTTAACTCTCATTCTCAATAATTCCTTGTACTGCAAGATCTCCATAAGCGTGATGCCCGGATTGCCTTTGTTCTTCTCCGTCAACTGCTTGTGCCGGTCAAGTTCTATTTTCGTCTCTGCGTCAATGCCTGCATTGTCACTGACAATGCAGGCATTGACGCAGAGACGCAAATATTTAAGCTAATGTTTAACAAATGTTTAAGCTCCCTGACTGACAATTTGTCAGTCAGGGAGCTTAAACACGAGAGAAGATATGCTTCTTGAGACAAATTAGCAATTCAGGTTGGTTTAGACGAAAATTCAATTAATTAGTCGAAGCTAGAATGATTTCGAGGTGTTGGTTTAGTAATTTTGCCTTTTTCAAATTTCGCTTCAATGTCTTTGGAGTCCAAAGTTTGGACCAATTGAAGTGTTGAAGTATTCTTTAGATTCCCATTTCAGATCAAACATATTATAATTTTACATCATTAATATAGATGCGCTTGATTTATGATGTTTATGGGATAAGCACTTGAACTATTGTTTCATTATTTATCTTTACAATAAATGCACGACTGATGAGAGAACTTGTTAAAACAAAGGCAATAATACTAGAAGGAAGGGCTCAATTAACAAGTCCAACAAATGCGAGATATTGGCAGTGCTTTTAAGTTGGAGAAAATACAATAGGCCTCATTGTGGTATAGGGCCAAAATTTCTATACACATCCATATTCGTACCAAGTAGTGTTCTTGACTGGCGGTGGGTTTTCTAGCTCTCCACCAGATGGCTCAACCTTTTTAATAGGCACTTCAACTAGACTGCTTTTGGGTACTATTGACTTGGCTTGCTGCTGCACATTCTCATATACACTCATGGCTTTCTCTTTGCGTTCCACCATATCTACTGGACATATTCTTGTTTCTCCTTCACCAGCTACATCTAACGGAAGGGCAGAGGTGTTGACATTAGAGGTGGTTGAGTTGTTGGATTTGGGGGTCGAGGTATCTTGAGGAATAAACGCGCCTGGCACTGCTTTCACTGGAGTCTGCAAAAAGGTGTTTTTTTGAGAATATTAGAGAGTTTTTTTTTTTCTTTTTAGTATGGGTATTATATTCTGAGGTAACCTGGTACCAACTCACATTTGCTCTTCCAGGATATGGTGGAGGAGCCTGTCTACCATTGGTCACTGGAGAACAAGCGTTACTAGCCACTTTACATGCAGGTGTGGGTGATCCCCCCACATATGGCGGCGGAGGGGGTCTGTGCTGCTGTTGCTGGATGGGAACCAACCTGGTCACTGCAGGTCCTCTGGGGGGCAATTGGCTGGGTGGAAGGGCAGTAGCCACATTTTTCGCTGGAGACTGGTGCTGCACATCCACTGCTCTCTCCTGGAAACTGATTCTGGCGGGACTGGCGGAGGTGAAAGAGTCCTCCATAGTACTGGGCAGTCTGCCTCCTCCATTCACTATAATTCCTTTCAGGGGTCGTTGAGGCACATGGGGATTGGTGGGTGGGTACCGAAGAGACCCTCCCAATCTAGTGTTGCGTTGTCTAAAAGAGGGTGAGCACAAGGTCTTGTTGTTGGTTTGGTCGATGCTTAAGGAGCTGTACATCGAGCTATTTGTGGGCATGGTCTGCTCCGAGCAACTCACACTTAGCGCTATAAACTCTCGATTTTAGGCTCCTCTCTTTACTTTAAGCCGTGAACTCAGCTTTGGCATCGCCCTCTTATTTTTAGCCGTATCTCAATAACCAAGGCACTTTTTGAAATTCTGCTTTTAGATTCGGTTTTCTGAGGTCTATAAATTGTCGAATTTCTACTCAAAAGTTAAAAAAAAAGTCCAAAAACCGTCCCTAATTGGGCCTTCTCCGACATTAATAAGAAGACCAAGCCAAATTTATTTTAAATTGACACTTTCATGCCTGATTAAGCTTTTTAAAAGAACAAACAAGGGTCTATAAAGCGGCTTAGAGGGTATGAGAAAGAACTGGAATTACACGGAAAACTTAGATTTTAATGAATGAAGAAAATTTTTGACATACTACCAAAAGCTTAGGGAATTCATAAGAATGTGGGTATTTCAACTTGACTTCTGACTTCTGAATACAATTTCATGGCTACCATTCGAATGCCCTGCCGATTTCCCACCCAAATAACGCCCGGAAGACGCTTTTTTGTAAAATATTCAAAAGTTTGTAGGTAGAACCAAGTCAAAAATTTCAATTTTTCCAATTCTGGCCCTGTGGATAGGATTTGTAGGGGGGCAGAAGACAGGAAGTTGAGATACATACATTTTTATGGATTCCTCGACACTGTGGCAGCACGCAGGCCCACCTTTTTTGTGGTTGACTATATTAAGCGAAGGGCAAGGACTAGTAGAAGCACTGTTGAAGCCAACACCACTGCGCGGGTGGTGTTGTTGACTATTGGGCAGGTAGTGAACATGTGGCTGGATGAGTTGTTCGCGGCGGGACACTGAAAATATCGATATTTTCGACATTTTTGCCGTTTTTAATCAAATATCTAACTCTAAGTTTTAGATCTTTTCTCAATTAAAATTTTTACCAAGCTTTTTTGGCCGGACTCTCTTATCTTAAACCGTTCGTCAACCTGTTTTTTTGGTGTCTTAAGTGTCTTAACACCTGTTTTAGGAGGCGCCCCACGGTTATGTCTCACATTTATCTCGCAGGTATGTGTGTGCACTCATCTTTGGTGGGGTGCGGCTGCAATGTGTGGCGTCTGGCTGCAGTTTCACAGAGTGGCCATAGTGTTCAGGCATACACCTTAACTCCCAACCCCAGGGCTTGCAGACTTGGGGTTGAGATGCGCACACACACTTACCTGAGACATAAATCATTTGAGGTTGACTGTGGACGCATAAAACAGCGAGGAAGTCCAGATTATTGTTTAGTCTAGAATTTTCTAGCCTCATTTACAAGTACCCTCTAGACTTGGCTTACTGTGAGGACCCAAGGCAAAAAGTCGATCTTTGACCAAACAATTTATTTTTTTAAAGATGGTCGGCCGCACTCTAAAAACATGATTTCTCTCAGTTTCAGGCATTAAAAACCAAAAAATAGAGGCCACTAATGGGCAATTTTCTTTTCTATTGCTGAAATTATTGCTGAAAAGTGTAAAAAATGTGTTGTGCAGAAAAAAGTGTGTGTCTGTGTACAGAAGTGGGTGGAAGTAGTGGTGGTACAATACAGCAACCATGCACAACATTTATTAGCCATTATCCAGGCAAACAATATAGCACTAATACACACACATCCAACTAGAAATCTTTTAGGACTTTATATCACAATCACAAACTTGTTAGATAAATCAATTGTTATTCAAGCGAAAAGGGGTAAAACAGGTAACTACAACAACAAAAAAAGAAGTCACACACAGCAAACGGCTGAGGCTGGATAGGGGAATTTAAAAAAAAGTTGTAATGGTCCATCTGACAAAAATCACGCTCAGACATTGTCATACAAACCACTCAGTGCTCGGTCATGACCTCTAGCTTTTGTAGGTGCGGATTGATAGCTGAGAGTATGATTGTCTTCATTCAGCTCTTTCAAATATATCAAAGCAGTGGATCTCTGATTAGGTGGGGGTGTTTTAAGTACACTCGCTGAAGTCACTCTTGGGTGCTCCGCTTCAGCACAAATCGCTGTGTTAGTCTTTTGGAAATTGTTTTTATTAGATTTGTTGCTAGGGAAATTGGGTGTGGAACGTCGTATTAGTGAAGATCTCTGGAAAAACCTTCCCACCAACGAGGGTTTGTTGAGCTCGTTTTCAATCCAGTTCTCATCCCTCATCAATAGAGCCAACATTTGGGGAGAGGGAACAGGGGATGGGGGTGCAAATGAGTGGTGTGGGGGAAGCGGTGGTGGAGTGAACCTGCAAATAGTGGGCTCACCGTGTTGTTGCTGCTGGCCTAGAGGCATTCGGGGTGGCAGTTGCTGGTTGACGGGAGAACTGTAATGAGTCTGTTGGTGCTGTTGAGGGTGATTTTCATCCGCAGAGTAGATACCTCAAAATGGTCATGAGTGCAGCTGCAGTTAACTCTATTCTTAAGTATACGCAAAAAACTTACTACTGTCTTCACTACTATTAGCTATGTGACTAGAGCCATTGGAAGAAGTTACAGTCTTGGTGCTGTGGTTGTCGGTGGTGGTGGAGTTGGTGGCACTACTGTTTGTTTTAGTCCGACTACTAGGTTTTCGGCCAGGACTCTAAAATATATGGAGTTTTCCATAATTTTTGCCAAATTACACAATTTTACAGTTACCTTGGGAATCAGAGCTCTGGCAGCCCTTTTCACAAAGGTGGCCTGTTTCTCCACCGACTTGGCTCTTTGGTTGAGTGTCACATTGTCCATATGTTTGAACTGGTCCATGATCTTCTCCTCCAGCTTCTCTTTGTGCCTCCTTAGGTTAGCTAGTTTCTCCTGCAGTTCCTTTTGCTCGGCATAGAACACATCGCTGCGGGTATGCAGCTCTTGGTTCTGAATCAGCAGCAGTTCTATTTGGCGAATCAGTGATCGGCTCTCATCTCCGTTGTATTGGCGAAGCATCTGAAAGTGTCTAATTGGTTAGGAATTCCAAAACTTTCTTTACTAAAGGGGACTTCGACTGCTCTGCGGCCGAAGACATCAGAGAGATTAGAGAGATGGGAACCAAACCTTGCAAAGAGTACTTTCAGACCCCTGACATACAACTAAGTCTTAGGCTAAGCCCAAGTCTTAGGGTAGGCCAACGTAGGTTAGCCGAGACCCAACATATACCCTGTTTCACCTAGGTTTAGTGGTTCACGGCTAATCTATGCTGGCCTACCCTAAGCCTTAGCTGTATCCCTAGGCATAGTTCCTGGAGTCTGACGGTCATTTTTGAGAAAGAGTATTTTTCTCTAATAACTTTGATGATGTCAAACATCCTGTCAATAATATGTTTAGATACTGTACAAAAATGAAATCTGAGCTAGGATTTGCAGTGATACTATAAAATTGTTAATCTACATCAAGTTGTCTCCTCAAATTGGCCATTTCCAGATCTTTCTCGGTCAAAGCGTTGTTGAGCTGTTGGATAGTCATGTTTAAGTTGTTGATGGTCGATTTCTGAGAGCAGTCCAGCAGTCGATACCTCCTCAACTCGTCTGAATTGTCCTCTCGGAAGCGGATGTTGCTGGCATGGTCTCTTCTAAACTTTTATTTATGTAGAAATATGTGATTACCCAGCAACCAACTTTGACTCCGCCAGTTCCTTGGCCGTCCTCGCCAGCTCTGCCTCACATTCCACCAGTTTTTTGTAGTCTCGTTGGCGCTCTAACTTCTCTTGCTTTAACTTCTCCTCCAGCATGTGCCTCTCTCGGTTGAATTCTGCTCTTAGAAGGGCATCAATATTGCTCTGAAAAATTGTCTGGTTATCCATCGCTGTGTGATGGACCAAATAACGACAGTTGCCATGCTTTTTTCTGTTCTCAGGCTTCCCTGTCAAAATATTTTCAAAAGTCCAAATTTGAAAGCAGATTTCTTAAAACAGTTGCTTGGCGAGATATGACCGCAACTGAGGTGGTTGCTGTTCTAAAATGCCGATACATCAACTCTTGATCATATCTCGGCAACCAAGCCACTTCTTGAGATTCTGTCTTCAAATTTCAGTTTCTCATATCTTTTTGCTCACGATAGTACCTTAGCAAAAGAAAAATATATACCGTATAACCTCTATTAAATTTTTCAACCTGTCCGTAAAGGGGAGGAGTATTAATAGAGGGGGGGATTAATAGAGCTTATACGGTATACATTCCACAACATTTAGCATTACTATTGAAAAGTTTAAGAAAATTTCCCAAAAATCATGTCTAACTAGCCAATCAAACCCGATCATCGACTATGGGCTATATTTCAGTAGGTGGTAACCAAGTTGTAAAAGACTGAAAAAGCCATTTCCACCCATATGTTTTTGGCTGAACACATTGTGTGTCATTGATTCAAATAATCTTTTTCTCAAAAAGAAAAAACTTTTTCCAATCTAAATACAAGGGATCTTTACAGATGACTAGCAGATGTGTCTATTTCAGCCACTTTTCCTACTTGCCTTTCCTATATACACATAAAAACGGCGGAAAGACGGACCTTTTCTGACTTCAGCCGCTGTTTTATGCCATTGTTCTCCTGTTTGGCTCGTTCATAGTCGGCGGTGAGCATTTGGTGGAGGCTTTGCAGTCTCTCGTGGTCCGCCATAAGTGCTCTGTGCCTGCCTTCAAGAGTGCAGGTCAGCTCCTGCACCTCCAGCCTAGCTTTAAGCAGGTGGTCCAGCTGGTGACGCAGTTCTCCATTCTCTTGTTTCAAAAGATTTTCGTGCACTTGCAGATTGCGCAAGTTTACTTGCACTTGGGCTAGCTCAGCGGATTGGCGGTTGTGGGACAGCTTAAAAGCAGTTGGTGTCAATTTTGGTTCTCTCCATATTTTGAGTGAGTTATGCCAAACTTTTGGCCCTATTCACTTATTTTCCTATATCCTGAGGATCCTTGGTAGGTAAAAAGCCACCCACCATTTTATGCTGGAGTTCCTCCATTTCTCTTCTTACAGCCTGCAGCTCTGCAGCCTTGTTGCCCTCCTCCATCTGCACTCTGCGCAGTCTGTCCTGAAGAATGTTGACTTGGTGCTTAATATTTTTGTTCTCCACCGCCATTTCCATGTATTTGTCGTCACTAGCTGCGTTCAACTCACTCTCTGTTTTCCTGCAAATTTTGAGCAATATAGTCTGGAGATGACAAAAAAGCTACCTCAAGCCTTCAATATCCCTCTTTAAGTCGTCCAACTCCTGGATCTGCATTTGCTGCTGGATTCTCAAGGCATCGGCCTCTTTTCTAGCTGTGCTCAGAGCCTGCACCACTATCTGGTCAATGGCTGCAATGAGGTGTTCATCCTCTTCCTCTTGCCTTCCATCTTCTAGAGCGGTTGTTCCGTTGTTAATGGATGCAGTTACTGAACGGAGTCTGGCCAGCAGATCTGACAATCTAGTCTTTTCTGCCAATAAGTCGTCTCTCAACCTTTGAGTCTTTTTGGACTCCAAGTCCAGCTGAAATTAAGACGTAAAAACATTTTTATGGCTAGCTTTGATATCGTGAGAGTGGCTAAGGTAGGCAAACCATCCGGAGGGCAAGTAGACCAGCTGGAGAATATTTAAACTAGCTATAGGGTAGATAACCTATGATCACTTACCCTCCAGATGGTTTACCTACCCTCCGAATGGTTCAATACCCTTTTATGCCACCGAAAAATAAATATAGCAATTTTTCGTCTCCTATTTACCTGTTGTTTGGCAGATCTGCTTTCAGATTCCAAGCTGGACAGCAAGTTATTTTTCTCGGCGACCATCTTCTCAGCACTGCTCAGTCTCCTCTCCATGTTCTCGTAGTTGAGCAACTTAACAGTGAGAGCATTCAGCTGGTCTTGTGCTTGCTCAGCCTTCTGCTTCAGACTGCTCTTCTCACTTTCCCAACCTTTCTTGGCCCTTTCCCAGGCTTGTTGGCTGGCTTCCAGTTGAGCAAGTTGCTGTTTCAACTGGTCAATCTCGGCTCTGGAGTCCTGCAAAAGGGTTGTCTAGATAATAAATAAGGTTTTGAATAGTCTACTTTCTGCTGCTGGCACATTTTGTTGAGCTGACCTTCGATTTGTTCTTTCTCTGACTTTACTGACTTGATTTCTTCAGTCTTGGCAAAGGAATCTTGCTCTAGTTCAGTGGCCTAAAAATTTTGCAAACGTGTTTTTCCTCAGCAACATTCAGATCTTTACTTGACATGTTATATACTAAACCACAGCCTAGCTTTTTACCTACTTAATGACTAAATATGTGTTCTTGCTAATATTTTTTATTCATAAACCATCTCAAAGTGATAGGTCTCCCTCAAATTCAGGTTTCCTCTGGTTTCTACAGATCTGTAAAATTAGACTTACCTTAGCCTTGAGAGTATCTAGCTGCTCTAGCAAAGCAGCCTGTTGAGAACTATAGGACACGGAGTTGCGTTTCAGTTCAGTCAAACTGCCTTCCAGTAGCTCCTTGTCCAATTGCAGTCTCTTGTTGTGCTCCTCCTGTTCACTCTGAACAATTTTCAAAGAGTGGAGTTCAGTCAGTGCTCTAGTTGCTTCTTCTTTAGCTTCTTGAGCTTTTTTCTCTGTGGCTGTCAGCTCGGCTTTGAGCTCAAACATTTCTGCTGGATTAGCACTGATAAAAAGTCAATTGGTTTATAGTGCTCTTTACTAGCGTACAGTTAACCAACCTTGTGTTTTCTAATTGTGATTTCAGTTTCCTGTTTTCTAGCTGTAGCTCTAGAATTTGGGATTGATTGAAAGCAGCATTGGCAGCATCAAGTTGAGCTAGTAGGGATGAGTCGTTAAGCGAGCCATTGAGGTTGTTGGAATGCAGAGAGGTGGACGAGATGGACATGGAGTGCCCATCCAAATGGCTTCTTGGCGAATTGAACTCAGCCATAGCTGCCATTTTGCGCTCCAGCTCCATGCATCTAGAGACAATAAATATAGGTTATCTTCAATAACAAAGTTTTTTTTTTGTAAATACCGCTTTTCTGTGTTGACGCAGTAATATATTTTCATAGTTGACTATTTTTATATAGTCAAATATATTTTGAGACAACTATATTTTGGTACTACTGTATTATAACCCCCCCCCCCCCAAGTACTTGGTTTTCTAGGTACATTGACCATTTAAGAAGCATTTCTTTTAACATTTTTAAGGGATTAAGGGCTACATAGGGAGGGGAAGGGACAAGTAATGCAACTAAATGCAGGCTGGGTCAAGAACTATGTAAATTTTGCAAAGGGTCACATCCGTGCTCGACAGTCAAAAAAGGTGGTGATCATAATGGGGTATAATAAATGCAGTGGTATAGTAGAGTCATACAGTAGAGTCATACAGTAGAGTCATACAGTAGAGTCATACAGTAGAGTCATACAGTAGAGTCATACAGTACAGTCCAAATATATTTTGAGATAACTATATTTTCATAGTTGACTATATTTAACTATATTTGGCTAAAGTACATTTTTATGAGGTCAAAAACATGTTTTTTCCACACCGGAATGACTTTTCCAAAAACTCCAACTTTTTTTGCCTTCGGTTCTCCAAATATAAACCGGGTACATTAGATCTTCAAGGTGTTTTCAGACCCTAAGTATCACCCTTTTGCATGCAACTAAGCCTTGGCCTAAGGTATATCATGAGTGTAACAGCAAGATTTTTGAGAAATAGTCAAATTTTTAAATCCAAAGACCCACTTTTGCGAGTGCTCCTTGGACTCTCTCTCCAGTCGGCCATTCTCCACCAGCAAGTCTTCCACCCTTTCTCTAGTCTAGAAAATAGTATTTAAGTACTGAATAGAGGTTGAATATTGTTTATAGTTAACCTTGGTGAGGTCTAGTTGGAGAGACTTTATGTTCGCTTGTGACTCTATCATTTTGCTCTCCTGCTCCAAATAGCTGGACAGTCTCTTCTGACACTGCTCCAACTGCTCCTCCATGACTCGACAGGTCTGCTGCACCACATCGTTGTCTTCTTTCAGGCTCTGTAGTTGTTAATTAATCGATGCAGAAAATTTCAACAAAACTCACAGTGACCCTACTCTTATAAAAGTTGATTTCTGTGAGTTTGGTGCGCAGCTTCTCGTTTTCCGCTTCCAACCTCTCCAGTTTCATTAGCTAAAAGTTGTTTGCTTTTTAAACAATTATTTATTTAATGAACTATATTATTTTATCGAATTTGTGTTAATAAAGTTGTTCCAAATCGAAGTTGGGGGGGGGGGCACCACAAACTTTCTGGACTACCTAATATTTGGCTTGTAGCTGCCATATTTATTCTAATAATACCCCCCTTCTCGACTTTAAGGGCCTCACCACAGAGAAAAACTTTCGCGTCGTTGTTTTCTGCATTCTCTTAAGTTCCACAAGCTCTACCAATCCCACTTTTTGATTTCTCTCATTAGGGTTGTATGAGCTTCTTTCGGATTAATAAAGAAGATATACGGTATATTATATAATTCACCAACCTTGTGTTGCATACAGTCAATTTCATCCCTGTAGTCCTTGGCTGCTCTCGCATCCTTGACGAGCTCCAGCCTGTCCTGCTGCAGTTTAGATATCTCTGCCTGTCTTTGCTCCAGTTCTTCCTGCAAGTCCAGCACCAATTCGTCCTTTTCCTCACTAAAAATGTGGTTGATCAGATACAGGTGACATGTTTACAGTCGTCACCCACTTCTCATTCCTCAATTTCCTTAGCTCGGCTTTAGCTGAGGCCAACTCTAAACTAAAATTGCCCCCTATTTGCTCGGTTGTGGGTGAGCCGGGCGAACCTTGCCTATCTGCAATCCTACAATTAACTCAGGAATTGACTGTGTGCAGTATGTTTACCGTTGATGTCCCTGTTGGGTTTGGCAGCAATGCAGGGTGGCCCAGTGCCTGCCAAGTGGTCTAGTCCGTTGCAGGAGGTGGAGGAGCCGGTAGTGGTGGTGACTGAACCTGACTCGTCACTCTCCTAGAATTGATGAGCAGTTTGTACTGTTTTTTTCTCAAAGTTTTAATGCTCATACCATGTCCTGAGCAGCCATTTCTAGGAGAGTGTCAGCGTAGTCGTCCCTCTCCTTCATCACCTTGTGTAGCACCTGGGAAAACAATTTGTGCTGCTCTTCTGCAGTATTGCAATCGGAACTGAGTTCCTCCAAAGACTCCAGATTGAGCACACAAGTGCTGGCAATCTGTAAGGCGGTAGTTGGATTAGAAAGAGATGGAACAAAGGCGCCAACCCCCTGTATTTGAGTGATCAACTCTTGCTGGATATGCTCTGGCATGCAGTCTTTGATCCGCTCAATGAAGTGTTGGCGTTGTTGGCTGTGCACAGCTGCCCCTAGCAGCAGAGAGAGCAGCTTGGTGAGTTCATGTCCAGACACTTCTGAAAATTTGGAGGATACAGAAAAGGGTGCGGAATCACATTTAGAAAATATTTTCCGACTTTAAAGCTCACTTGAGAACAAAAAACAGACTATTTAACAAAAAAGGAGCATACATAAGATGCAAGCTGAATCAATATTGCTGAGAAAAAGTCTTTTTTACCAGAGTCGGGGCCCTAGTGCCAGGATCCAAATACTCTTTCGTGTCAGTCACGCAATCAATACCAGCAGTTTATTTTTTATCATTTCTTGTATACCTTTTGTATTCTTGCCTTAGGTTATTGCCTTTTTGATTAGGAGCGACATGCGATATTTGCTGGCCTAATCTCTTAGAGGATTCCGATCGGGGTCTGTTGAGAGTGGCCTACATTTAGAACCCAGTTGGGTGTTGAGGCATACTTCACCCGGCCGCTGGTCGTACCGGTATCATTTCCGCGAGGGAACTCCCATTCTCCCTTGTGGGTGGGCCCAACCAGGTTCTAAAATTAGGCTATTCTCCATAGACCCCAATTGTAATTCAAAGGGACAAAGAGTGACGGCGTAAATGACTGAACAGAATTTTAGAATGTTGTTTGCTTGCCGAAATATGTTCACAGGTTGACTTTTTGTCGACTCGTGACTCCCGAGTCGGGAGCTCAGGATAGATTGCTTGTCTTAATACGTTATTTGGCGAGCTTCCTTCTTTGTGAGTTATGTAATTTATTACTTCTCTAATTTGTCATTTATCGGAAAAATTTATCTGTTAGCTTGTTTACCATAATTTTCAGCAAAAGAAAGACGGAATAAAAAATTGCGCATACAAACCCTCTAGTCAGGCAACTAATATTCTATGCAGGGGGGTAGACGTGCAACCTACCAAAAAGTAAACCATTCAGCATAAAACAAACAAATTTAAGCCTTGAAATGCATGCACACACTCGTAAAAAGAAGTTGAAGATGACTTTCAGCGTTGTTGGAAAGAGTTGGAGAAAAAGGTCTCTGGAAGGAAAGTTTCCTTAGGAAACCCCTCACACTTCATTTAAAAGCCTTTTTTTTCAACTTTTTCTGACAAAATCAAGTCAGTTGATATATTATTGGAAAGAGGAAATCTAGCGCTACACAATGGTGTAAAACTTTACAAATGATCATCAAAAAGATGTAAAAAAAAACTAAATTTGAAGACATCGACCATTTAGGCCAATTACAATTAAATTCCTAGAGGATTGCAAAATGTTTGGCTCACCACAAAAGCCTTTTCCATCGACCCACTTAATAAAAATAGATAACGAAAGAAAAAAGGAAGAAACTGAGCTGTTTTCCGGAATTTATCTGTTTTCTCCCCCTAGCCAAACAACATTTTTCCCTCAAACAAAATATATTTGATCAAGCAAAAAATAGATAGGAAACAAAAGGAACAGCACCACCTAGCTGTTCAGCCAGCACTCAATTAATGGGTCAGTGGTGGCGCCTGCTGCAGACGCTGTACACCCAGTTGTTTTCCCTGCCCAAAGCTAGTGGTTTTTTTTTTTGCGAAAGTGAGTGGTTTGGAACAGAGAAAACAAATAGATGGTGTGTATTGGCTGCTTCTGCTAAAGTCTTCTGCTTTTCCAGCTCTCCAATTGTGCAAATGGGTTGGGGCATGAAAGAGATAGGCTTGAGATGG
The DNA here is from genome assembly GCA_000981365.1 of Subanguina moxae. NCBI lineage: Eukaryota > Metazoa > Nematoda > Chromadorea > Rhabditida > Anguinidae > Subanguina > Subanguina moxae. The sequence continues at coordinate 25,474 of BBSZ01014605.1, forward strand.
CCTCATCCATTTACCAGATTGATACAGCAGCTCAATTGGACAGACAACAACATAAAATCTTTAACGAATTTCCTGCGTTAAAAGGTTCAAAGCAAAATAGAGAATCAACAACAGTAAGGAGCCCAGGCCTTATTTTTTAACACACCAAAATGGTAATAAGCCTGGTTGGGGTAGCGTTTTTTTAATTAGAATCCTATATTTTATAAATTATTTTTTAATTCCGAGTCCTCTCAGTAAGCAGAAGAACCTCAGAAATCCGAATCTCAAAACAGAATTTCAAAAAGTGGCTTGCTTGTTGAGATATGACCAAAGTCAGTTGTAAACATAGTTTTTAACCTCCTCCCTAATTGTGAAAGCGCCATCTTGTAGAGCATAATCGACTTACTAAATAACAGTTTCATCTTTTTTCCTACTGCTTTTAACAAATGAGAACTAAAGAGCCTAGAAGTTTGTCAAAGAGAACCCCTCCCCCTATGGGTATATTAAGGTGGGAGAATGGAATTGATTATGCTCTAGAAATTCATAGTTTCAGAAGTCTATTGTAGGGTTCGCGCGGTTTGCTTGTTATCTCACTAATACTAGTTTCAGAAAGACTGAAAAAGCAAAGAAATTGTCCATCTACTGGAAGTGAAAAATTGCGGAAAAGAAAAAGAATCACCCTCTTCCAAACTCAGACTGGATTTCAGGGTGTGTGCAACATGCCCAGAATTATGCAATCAGTTGTGGAGCACAGGGACAAATGAGGCAAATCAGCCTTTTAATCTCCTCCTCAAAAATGGAAAACACTTTTTTGTGACTAGCGCACACAAAGAAACCGGAAAATTGTTTTTTGCGAGTGGAATATAGACAAAGTTGATCATGTGAAGGGTTTAAAATAAAAATCCATGGAAATATTCTCCATAGTGGATTGTTTCACAAGCCCTTTGAAGCATAAATCATCAAGAGTTGACTTACCAACAGTTTCTAACACACACACCACCTTAATTGCAAGCATATCTCCTTAAGGTACTGTTTAGACCCCAGGAAATACTATTTTAGTGAAAATTTTAATTTAGACCCTAAAAAGACCGTAAGAAACAGTAGGCTCTAGGAAAAAGTACCACCCCTCCCTCATAGCGCCGACCCGACACTATTTTTGATCAGATTTGAGGCGGTTATTAAGCTATTGAATAGACTCAGAAGGGGTGAGGAAATTTCAAGACTCATGAAACAGCCCAACACTTGTGGGTCAATGCTTTTGTGTTTGAAGTCAAACCGGAATGGAAAGGCAAAGGCGGCACATATAAAAGAAAAGAAGAATAATTAATTTGCTTTTAATACCTTCTCCTTCTGCTTGAAAAAAAAAATTGGCAGTTTACTTTATTAGATAAGCTGAGAAAATTGTTTTTTGCCAAACATCGTAAAAATTAAATTTGTCCTGAGTGGAACCACTGACCACTTCTCAGTACTTATCATGGGCAGACATGATTGTTCACAATTTTTTATTATTTATTGATAAAAATAGCACATTTTAGTGTCTTCTTGTGGCCTTTTTTATGTGCTAATTTTATTGGAAAGAGTAAAACCTTTTTGAGCATAGCTCCAATCGAAATGTCTCGTCAAACTCGATTATTTTACTTGTTTAGTTACAAAATTTTTTAATTTTGCTGCAAAGGTGTAGTTGTGGTGTAGTTCTGGATCTCCTCTTTTTGTCGAGTTATCAATTGGTTGGATGTTGTTGGAAATTGTGGGAAAAAAGGTCTTTGAATGAAGTAAAGAGTTTTTTTTTTTTCAAAGTCTTTTTTCCCAACTTTTTCTAACAACCTTCGGCCGGTTGATACCTTATTCAAAAAGAAGTGATTTAGGGCTACATTATCAAAAATATATAAAATCGTTGAAAAACAGCCGAGGTAATCGAATTTTGAAAAATTGATGAGAGAAATTCATATTTTGAGTATGGAAAATTTGGGGAAAAACCATGTGAGAAGTGTGAATTCGAAGAGACTATCACAAAATTGGTTTCAAACCAACAGCAAAACTTTCAGTTCCTTCTGCCACCAATATAATCCACCTCAGTTTCAGTGCTAAAATCACACACATTTACATAACGACACTAATCCAATTGGACACTGTGCATCCAGCAATAAACATAACCAAAGACAGGAATTAAAATGGTCAACTCCTCCTTTAACAGGTGCCTGCCAGCCATAAACAGACGCCAATCACTTTTACGTTCAACTTTTACAGTCTTCCAGCCTTGGAGTCTAAAATTGAAACGGGAAGAACAGCCACTAAACAATGCACAAACATTTGCGTGAAGGTGGATGTAATGGAGGCTGTTTACAAGTAGCAGTGGAATGGAGAGGATGTTTCCATCCCCCAGCTTCTCAAATATCAATCACTTCGCACTCAAACATTTTTGGCTAGTGTTTGAGCACATTTTAGTCGGTCAAATGTTGCTTTGGATTGTTGCATAGTGTGTTTTTACTTTTGCATTAGGCTTACACATTTTTGACTTAGGCTTTCAAAATAGACAATTCAGCCGTGCACCAGCTAAACCAAGTAAATGTCCACTTTCATCTATTGCAACCTTGAGTATGCCTAACGTTTTTGACCGGAAAGCAGCTGAATACCCCTTAAGTCTATCTTACTCCAAGTATATGAGTGTCCAACACCAATAGAGACCACATACTAGTCATATCAGATGTCCACTTGGTGGATGTGGATGGGAGTAAGACGATGATTCAAACCTTCTTTATGATACCTTATTTAATATAGAAAAAGGGGTTTCATAGCCCGAAGGTGAGAACTTTTAACAGCGTGGACATCCACTCGATTAGGTTGTTGGATAAACCCTGCAGCACGACTGCAATGGGTGCGTAAATAAAAATTACACAGATTCCGATCTATACAAAAATTAGAGTTTGAAAAGGTGTGGTGAACTGGCCACTCCCCGGTTGCCAAGTCTAATCGCAAGCCACTCCGCTACTCAATTAAGCAAGGTTATAAAGGTTATAATCATCTTTATAAGCTCCAATAGTAGGCAATCTTCAAAAGCTTAAGCCTGTAACCATGTGGAGAACAAAAAACATTGTCTGCATCTAGCTTCACACATAAACAAAAAAAGATCTAATCAGTTGCCATAAAGAACAAACGAGGACCCAAAGTAGAGGAATAAACCAGTTTGATACCATCAAGTTGGAGCTGGAGCAAGCAATCCAGACCAGCAATTATAATACTGATAAAAGTAAACAAAGCAAGACAACAACAAAGACAAGTCGGCCAAAACCCTTCAGGATGGTCAACTGCTGTTTCCAGCTGTTGCCCAAGGCACTGCTCGTCAGAGTTGGTTCATTCTTTTGGTGGCCAACCAAGGATTGTGGGCAGCACTTCCGGTGGTGGGCGATGACCCTGACTGTGGGCTGACCCCCATTCCATCATTTGGACACTCGCTAGTGAGTAGGAGGATTGGATTTCTCTGCTTTCACTGCTTCCCTTTGATCCTTCCAACAAAAACTATGATTTGACTGGGGATTTGACTTTATGAAACTCTTACTATACACTTTACACCCATAATTTTTGGGTCTCCTAAGTTAATGGTGTCTTTGTAAGTGTATTAGATTGTCTTTTCACAATGAAACAGGCAAAAAAAGCTAAGGCTGGTTCACGACTAGCCTACCCTAAGCCCAAGGCTCAGTTGTAGCCCAAGTTTTAGTTGTATGCAGAAAGGTAGTACTTGGGGTCTGAAAACACCTTGAAAACCTAGTCGATCTTGGAGGACCAAGACATATTCCACTAGAACTAAAAAATAAGAACAACAGTCTTTAAAAAGGTCAGAAACCAGAGTAAAAGGAAAAAAATTGCCCAAAAATTATAGAAAATACAGTAAATATGTAAATAGAATGAAGATATAAAAAATAAAAGACAATTTTTCAAAAAATAAAAAATAAACCAACCAGGCAATGGATGGCGGACTATGGCACAGGCATCTGGGAGGGACATCATGCACAAAGAGTGGCTCTGAAAGAGACTGTTTTATACACCAATTAGTGGAAGCTCTTGTTGCCAGAAAAGACATCTACTCATCAACTTTAAAAAGGCCCCGTTTGCACCGAGCTTTTCCAAGGACTCATGGGAAGAGCAGAGGAAAGAGCAAATGACCACTCCAAATGTAGCCCTGAATCTGGGCTACATTTGGAGTGGTCATTTGCCTATAAATTGACAGGAGCAATACAGCGAACAATACAATGCAGTGGAGCCTCGTTACTTCTACTGCCTTCTTTAAAAGCATTAAAAAACCCCAATTTTGAAGGGAAATCCGCAAATGTGATGTTAATGATCATTAAATTTTGACGAGGGGAGTGCTTTCTGCAAGAATACTAGGGACTGATCAAACAAAATATAGTCGAGAAATTTGAAGACTACGTACATACACATGCCACCAGCCTGTGGTGTGGCCTTGAACGAACTGGTCACACAACAAAGTCAACATGTTCCCCTCCTTTAATGGTGGTGGCAGCTGATGAGGGGACTGTTCTCCCTCTTGCTGTTATGACCTTTTGCTCGATAATACTACAGAGTGGGCAGAGTGGTCATTTGACTGTTGTTGTTGTTGTTATCTTTACAGTTTTAATAGCCAAAACATTTGCATAATCATCATTTTTGACCAAAATGAGGGTGAATTATGAAATTTGTGTAGGGTTGTCGGTTATCCGAGATTTTCGGCTATCCGCCCACAAACTTATGTGGAATTCTTTTTTATTATGGAAACACATTATTTTTTGATTCGGGCGCCGTGGAGCCTGCCCTGAAGATCCTCTAAAACTCCGATTTGGTGATGGAACCCTGATCGGGCACGGAAAGCTGGAACAGAAAAATTACAAATTAATCGAGAAATTTCGAGCTGTTTTTCTTCGGTTAAGCCTGTCATTTACAACAAAAAAGTAAAAAGAATTAGTACAACCTTATGCTAATCAAATGGTCCAATCATCTATTAGATTAGCATTTGCATCTGCAAAAAACCCATAAAAAAGGTCTCAAACACACACAACAAAACCAAAAAGTGACTCAGAAGGAATAAAAAAATATAAAGTGTATGGCATTACTGCAACTGCCCTCACCTTGTAAAAGGAGCGCAGGTTGTGCAGCAGCAACCTGAACGCCTTCAACCTGTTGGTCATGCTGGGTAGGGGGTTGTCTGCGGGGTTGTCTTCACTGGGCGACAGAGCTGGTGACTTGGAGGCATACATCTCTCGCACCAAATTGACTAAGTTGACTGCTTCTGGCTCACTGAAAAAGTATGGCTTTAGCCAGAGCTACACCCTGGGTTATATCTTATTCAGATATTTGAAAAAGAAGGCTTGCCAACTTACATAAAGAAAAAGACCAGGTTGAGGGCATAGCCGTCACACAACTCGGCATACCCGATTGGTTGGTGGTTGTTGTCTGGGTGGCGCACTCTTCGCCAAGTCGCCTCTGGAGCTATGGCTGAGGTGCTGCACACGCAGTCTCTGAAGGAACATACCTTTGTTATTAAAGGTTTAAACCCAGCACTTTAGATTGGGGTAAGACACGGATGGTTAGTTTGTCATTTGTTAATTTATGCGACTTCATATGAAATGTAAAGCTTTTGTGAACATGTCTAGTTTCAAATTACCGTATAACCTCTATAATCCTCCCGCCTGGTCGGTGGTCAATGATTTTTTACGGCTCAACTACCCGACAATTGGGTACTGGCATCATACTCGAAAATGTAGCTGAGATTCAGGACTATATTTTTGAGTATGACCACCGACCGTCGTGACGAGAGATGGGGGAGGATTAATAAAGGTTAGACGGTATCACAAGTTTACAATTTGGCTGGACTTTTGTTACGTAGCATCCTAAAAAAAAAACAAACTAAAACCCTTTGCTCAACGTTTTAGGGTCTGAAACGTGCAGAAAACATGTCTTTGCAGCAACAACGATTGATTGTTTTGAGTAAAAGGCCCAACTTACTTGATCCAAGTGCCCAAAGCACTGCTCCAAAACTGGTGCTCATTCATTGGATCCAGCAAAGAAGCAAAGGCAGTTGAACAACTCTCTAAAAACATAATCTACTACAAAAGGTGATCTCCGACTAATTACTGCAAAAGTAACACACATTCATGAGCAGCCACTCTGCTTTTAATCCACTCCACACAGCTTTAATCCAGCGCCCAGAAGTGGGCGTTGCAGCCAACTCAACCAGTATTGTTGTTTTTCCGCTAGCAAAATTAGAGGAATCAAGCTGCCGGGTGTGGAATGGAGTTGAAACACTAATTATAGTAGACTTGTGTGAGGCAGAGGTGTTCTGGCTCGCTTGGCTGAATCAATTTTTATAAGAGAGGGCCTCAATGGGTGTAAAAAGCCACTAAAATGCCACTAAAATTGGACATGTGACAGTTGGCGAGTGAATTTTCCATCTTTTGGGCTTGTTTTTAAAGGCACCTGCCCAAGTTTAGGTGTTTATCCATATTCAGCCATGCACCAACCAAGTGGATGTCCACTTGGTGTGAGATTTTTTTCTTGCTTTCAGGCTCTGACAGCCTTTTTTTTGAAGGGGGACATATACCTCCCGAGGCTATGTTCAGTTAGTACCACCTGCTGGGGAAGGGCACGTGCCTTCGGGGCACATACCCCCCAATATTTGTAGGTGGGCTAATTTGGTGTGCAGCAGGGGCACTTGCCACCAAATATGGCGGCATGTATCCCTGCGCTCATACATCTAATCAAAATGAGATGTGATTAGACCATACTAATATAACAAGCTGTAGAAAATTGTGGGTCAACAAAGAGTATTGCTCAGTGGATTGGATGCATCTTGAGGCAAGAAATTGGAGAAGCAGTGTAAATGCTTTTAAAATAATAATAACAATTTGCCTGCATTTCCGTTAATCCTTTGTGTTTTACAGCCACTTGCAGCAACCCTCCATATTTTAAAAGGGAGCAAGGGAATTGAAGTGGGTCTTGTCAAGGTCGAATCAGGGACTATAAAAGAAGCGAAACTTTTTGAAGTTGAGCCTGCCTTGCATAATTGGGCAGAAAAACAGGCTGTGTAAATGCTTTTGACGCAATTAAATCTGCAAAATGGCTTGTGCAATACAGGTATCTACAGCCAGTGTCGTAAAATTGGCAAGAAATAGGAAGGTGAAGTATGGGGACTGGAGTATATGTTTAAATTGGACTGCCCCCGTCCAAGTAGTGACTTGATACCTGATTGGAATGGAGAGATCCGAGGCTATACGCTGAAAAAAAGAACTGGAGAAGGTTTTTTATAACGGTACCAGGAATAGAGCCTTTTCTAGTTTCTTGCAAAAGAATTAGAAAAGGTATAAAAAGTGTTGAAAATGACATCATCACCTCCTAATTACAATAACACCAAGCCAGCCAGGCTTAGAAGAAGGAGAAAAGGGAACGCTATCACCCCCATCACATTCTTTTCTAGCTGGCTGAAAGTGGTATTGTGTGGTGTGAAGAGGGAGGAAGTGCAAACACAAGCTCCTTTTACCCCACCTTGTTGACCACCACCATTTGGCTGTGAGCATTGGCTATCACTGCTTGTTTGTTCTATTGCTCAAGCACCATCTTCTCCATGGAACAGTGAAGCAGAAGGCTTTTGTTGTGGGCAAAACCCTACTTTCGCCAGCCAGAGATTAGGTTTTGCAAAGGAACTGGAGAATAGAGAGAGCTTATGCAGAAATATGGCCACAACTTTTTTGAAAGGAATTTTTTTTTTGATAATGATATAAAAAAAGAGATGGAGATTATTGTGCTCGCAACAACAATTGTCTAGACGTTTTTGACAGAAAACTGATAGAAGTTGGGAGAAAAATGGGAAAAAGTAGCTTAGCCCAGTCAAAAAACACTCAAACAGGATTCAAGAAAATAAGCTTACACCCAGTGGGAATCGAACCTGAGCACATTTTTTCAAATATTTTCTTCTCCTGAAGCGTTTCGATAGGCGGAATGTCTTGAGAAATTCGAATTTGAAAGCAGAATTTCATAAGGTTGATTTCTTGCCAAGATATGGCTGAAATAGGATGGTCTATGTTCAGAAGGTTGGTATTCTAATTATGGTCATATCTCAGCGAGTGAGCAACTTTTTGAAGTTTTTTTTTTCAGATTCAAATTTTCTGAAAACATTTTTTCCGCTTGGGCGTGTTGGAATAATTTTTTTTTGTAAAAATGAGTGTTTTTATAAAGAGAAAAAAAAATTTCGAAAAAGAAGGCTCAGGAACTAGCCTCTGTCCATAACACTCAACCATCCAGACATACTGGTAATAATTTGTATGGTAGCAATAATAAATATGATTTTTACACATTTGTAAGGTCAGGAAAATACAAAAAGATGGCAAGGAAAACACTACTAGCGCAACGAAGAATAAAAAAAGCCAACTCCAAATTTTTGTTGGTTAGCCGCCTTGTGGGAAGAAAGCAGCGAAAAGGTTGAAGGGAGAAACTAAAAATGTGTCTTCTCCATTTCGGTCACAAAGCACTGCTCTGTAATTCATTTTAAAGGTATTCCACACCACATTTTCTGGTATTATGCATAAAAACGGGCTCAATTTGAAATGCGCCGTCAAACTATGTGTTTTTCTCTTCAAATTTTTCAAAATTTAACTGCTCAACAGTTTTCCTATAGACTTTTCTTTTTTCTTTTCATATTTTGCTAATTGAATAGCGCCGACCCGACACGTTTCAATAAAACAAAATTGAGACTCCAATTTGAGGTGGAATCGGTAAAAAAACAAGTTAGGAAGGGGGTGGTCCAGCACTTATGAAACCAACCAATGCAGCAGAAAATCATGGTCTTCATTTTTGGAGCATTAGTAAAATAATCGCAATAAATCAGCCAATTAATCGATTAGCAAGGCAGCAACACCAGAATATGCCACCATTTATCAAGATGAATATGTGTTGGTGGGGGATTATTGATTGAGGGCGGAACAGGCCTCCTTCTCCACAAACACACTGATTTATGCTGCTGCCCACTAGTGCAGGGCATGCCATTGCCTCCTCTGCTCTACAATAATTGGGGGCACAACAGGAAGGCAGCAGGAGTAACCAATCCTGGCGGGCAGGTGAGGAGGGAGCAGGGCAGCAAAGAAAGCTCTTGTATTTGCCTTTTAGTAATGTTAGCAATTGTCCGAAACTCTTCTTCAGATTCTTGAGCAAATTATGAGTACTTGGCAGACTCGGAGACTAAAAATTCTTTGAAAAATGGGAACTTGTAAATAGTGGCTAGTCTTATTGTGGCCAGAATAAATTGGGGCCAGGTGTCGTTCTATCTAAAGATTTGCTAACTAGTGACAAGAAAGAGGGTGTTGACCTCAGCAAGATGTTTGTTTTACAGGGTCCTCCACCCTTGGCTGGCTGACCAGCCACTTTGTAGAGGTGAGGAGTGCCGGGTCAGCAGCAGACAGCACACCTTTATTGGATTACAGCCAGGATGAATCAAAAATGCAGGAAAGAGAGTCAAATTAGAGGCTCATAAATGGTAGTGCAGGGCAACCAGCGCCCAATTTAATTGCTCTGCTCAATAACCCAATCGGGGGAAAAATTAGCAAAGGGCAGATACTGAAAATAGCATCCCAATTTATCAATTTTCTGTTTTTAGAAGTTTTAGCAAGAGGATCACATAGCCCTGTCCTCTTGCACAGGATACCTATACAGCTCTACCTATAGCTATACTCATACCTATGCAGCTGCCTTTTTTAAGATATGGCAATGCAAATGTACACGAAAAGAGACGTGCGTACGTGCGTTAAGTTGACATTTGATTAACAAGTGTGGTTTATAAGCATAGAGGAGGAGCCCTTCCAATCATTACCTAGCTGCTATCACTGTCTTTTCTCGGCTGAGAGAGACTATTTGCCTCAGGAAAACCCAAAGGTTTATTATTCTTTCTATCTACTGTAGAGATCTACTGTAGAGGAATCTACTGTAGGGGAATTTACTATAGGGGAATTTACTGTAGAGGAATCTACTGTAGGGGAATTTACTGTAGAGGAATCTACTGTAGGGGACTTTACTATAGGGGAATTTACTGTAGAGAAAAAAAAAAGCTGAGAGAGACTCTTTGGGGCTTTGTTTTATCCCTTTTAATAGTATAAGTAAAATATTTAAGGCAGAGATGAAACGCTTCAACCTTCTACCTATTTTATTGCCAACAATATTTTATGCTTCTCTAGCAACCAGCAGGCCTAGTCTGAGTGAAAATAGTCTGAATGAGTCTATTTGTAAGCTTAAAGAGTGGTACTCGGGAATAAAGTCTTACTCTGACTTAAGAGATAAGTTATCTACTCGAAGAAATGATGTCTTTGATAATTACCTTCAAGAATTAGAAACCTTCATCAATTTTCACTATGAAGCTATCCATTTGTATGGAAAAACGGATGAAAAGACGAAAAAAGAAGTTGCACTTATAATAAACAATAATATAGCTGATTTTCCCCACAATCTTTATGTAGACCAATTATTTGATGCAACTGCAGACAAATACCAAATTGCTAAGCAGCGAACTGCAGAGCACACAGACCTGGAGTGGGCTGAGATCACTGAAGTGAATTATAAAAATGCAAGACTGGTATTGAACTATCGCAGAATACTAAAAGTGGAGTTCAGGAGTTCAATAAAGGCAGCCTGGTTTGATAAAAAGTAAGTGTTTTTAGTATTTTTTAAAGTTGATTCTAATGTTACAGTTAGACCAAAAAAGGGACTCTATATGTGTTCGGTGGACCGCCGAAAAAAATATGCCTTGGTCCCCCCTGTTGTTTTTTCATCACTTTTTTGGTCTTTTTTATCATTCGTTTTTTTTTTTCATTGCTATATTTTTGTTTATATGGTTCATTGCACTACATATTATTTTACGAGGGGACAAGTAAGGGGCCACTTTCTAAAGAGGGCTCAATCAAAAAAAAAAGATCTTGAACATAGTTTTGTTAACTGGGGCCTACTGCATAGAGAAACTCTGGTATGCATACATGTTTTATGCACCCAGAGTCATTTTCGAGTGATTTATGTCTCAGGTATGTGTGTGCGCGCATCTCTAACCCTCCAAGCCTCCTACGCCCCCGGAGGGTTCTTTAACAACCAGTCAGCCTAGTCTGAATGAGTGCATAGATGATATTGAACAGCGTCGATTGAACGTACTTGCATACTCGTCCATTCTTTTTCAATTTATAGTTTTGGCATTTTTGAGCCATTCCAACATTTTATATACAGTGCGGTGCAATACTTTAGCACCATTTTCTAAAAAAGCTTTATTACACCACATTTGAACAACAGATACAACATTGAACGACAACTAATATTTGGTACAACCACCAGAGCACTTTATTGTCGCAAAGATTCTTTCCTTCATGCTTGCAACGAGATTTTTTATTATGCTCCAGTTTCACACGCGACCCCGAGTGTATATAAATTGTTGGAATGGCTTTTGTATATAATTATATATATTTATATATATTGCCTTTGTAAATTAACACCAAACTTTTCAATTTATTTTGAATATTATTTGTTATCAAGATTTTGGCTCTATATGTGTTGGGGTGGCCCGAAAAAAAAATTGCAGAGAAACAAAATGGGGACCAAAGCATGCCGAGATTTTCAAATTATTAAAAAAAACTCTTTAGGATCTTAGAACAATTTAATTCGGCTTATCTTCTACAAAGAGCTACTGAGTGTAAAAAGATGCTAGACTATTTGGTTACTGCTGCCATATTTAGACGAGCACAGAATGCTAATAGCAATCATGGAGCAGGAGCCTCCACACCACCATTTACCCTGCAAATGCTTATGCATGGAGACAAGGCTACCCAAGAGGAAACAAAAGTGTATGAATTTATAGTTGCAATGCAGAAAATGATAAGGCAAAAAGAACATTTAAATGTGGAACCAATAGATACAGACGCAAACAAACTAAAACATGAGTGTGCTAACAAAGAAACGTTAACTAAATGGATAGGAATATATGAGAAAGAAGCGGAAAAAGTTACCAATTCTCTGATAAAATTATTTAAAGTTTTATCCAACTCATACCGCGGTATTAGTCATGATCTTGATTTGAAAGGAAGTATAGCGGCTGCAGATGATGCAATAAAACATGTGTGCTCAGAAGATGCTATTAAGTTAGTGGATCACATGATGAAACAAGCTACTGCTCAAATAAATAGTACTCATGAGCAGCTTAAAAAGGACCAATCTCAAGGTGAGGCAGTTGACTTACAACCTTTGGTAGATTTCTTGAAGGAACTGAAGTCAATTATAACCCGACTAACCAAACTAGACGAATCAAAAAATGAAAACTTGATTAAAATTCTAGCTTCACATATGCCATACGATAGACGGCGAAAGATCGAGGAAATAAGAAAAATTATTAGTGAAGAAATAAAAAAGTCTGAAGATGAAATTAAAAAATATATACTTCTAATTCAAACCGATGAGTGCTCCATTTGTCTAGACGATGAAGTTTGGGAAAACAGGGAGCTTTTTGTGAAAACTCAATGTGATCATGTGTTTCACAAAAAATGTTTAGAAGGTTGGATTCATGATAACCAAACTTGTCCCTTGTGCAGGGCAGTGTTTTCATAATTGACACTGACTAACCGTAGACGTTGGACACCGCCTAAGAAAAATTAAGCCCCCAAAAAATCAAACTGAACACTTTTTCTTTGTTGACAACATGTGAAATGAATCCTGGAATAGAAACATAACCTAGGCTAATTATTGCAGCCGATATTTTATTGTGTTATATACTCGGTTGTCTATTTTTGTGGGAGAATTGCGTTGTATGCCCACATTTTTCATTTATCAATAAAATATTTTACACTCCATCTCTTAAAATGACCAAGAAAGAATCTTTACTTATAACACCAAACAAACAAGTCAATTACTTGACTATTGCAGTCGACATTGTGTTGTGTTATTTATGTACCAGTGTTTCCAAGAATCAAAAGCAGAATGATATCGATTTCTGATATCAAAAAGTAGGCATTCAAATGCAGAATGAGAGTTAAAAACAAATTCTGATTTTGAAAATTTAAAATATTCATTCTTCTTCTGATTATCGAAAACACTGGTATGTACCCTTTTCAGTTTTGTAAAGAACTGTAGAGGAATCTACTGTAGGGGAATTTACTGTAGAGGAATCTACTGTAGGGGACTTTACTATAGGGGAATTTACTGTAGAGAGATCTACTGTAGAGGAATCTACTGTAGAGGAATCTACTGTAGGGGACTTTACTATAGGGGAATTTACTGTAGAGGAATCTACTGTAGGGGACTTTACTATAGGGGAATTTACTGTAGAGGAATCTACTGTAGGGGAATTTACTGTAGGAGAATTTACTGTAGGGGAATTTACTGTAGGAGAATTTACTGTAGGGGAATCTACTGTAGGGAACAGTAAATTCCTTACAGTAAAATCCTCTAGATTAAATTTCCCTAAAATCTGAAGCAATCTACGCTGGCCTAGCTTAAGCCTAAAGCATAATTGTACTCCTAAGTGTAGTTCCTGGAGCATAAAGATTAGGCAAAATATCGCAAATTTCGACTTTCTAGAAATCACCTATTTATGAGGGAAAAGTATAGAAAGTGGCTTTTTATTGTCTTTAACGTATTAGAAATATTTATCCGGGATTAAAACAATTTTCGACTGCGTTTTACTTCAATAAGCAAGCCACCCTCTGAAAGCGTTTTATATCATAACTGCGTCCTTTTGCGCAGCCTACCTATACAACTGCTTGTTTTAAAATGTGGCGATGCAAATGTACAAGAAAGGAGACATGCGTGCGTTGAGTTAGGCTGACATTTAGTAAACAAGATTGGTTTATAGGCACAGGGGAGGAGCCCTTCCAATCATTACCTATCTGCTATCACTGCCTTTTCTCCACTGGGAGAGTATTTGTCTTAAGTTTGAACACTATTTCCTATTTTTTCTCTGTCATATCGGCTCATTTGACTCTGAGATCACTAATTAATGAGCCAGTATACGAGTCAATTACAAGTTCTGCCTCCAACATCAGAGACAAGGTTTGATTTAACTTGAATACCACTGTTGTCTGATGTTACTTAGTTGTTTAATTTTAAGTTTGACTAGTTATAGCTACCTAGTTTTGGTTTGAAAGAACCTGAGATATAGAGAGTAGTATTTTGAGGAAAACGAAAAATGGCTTTCAATTTCAATTTGGCTTTCTTGTTCTCTTTACTCTTTCCGTATTTCCTCATTACCTACCGCTGTATATCATACACTGCATTTGCCAATGTAAGAGGACATGTCCAGCATTGAGACTATTCCTTTTACAAAGTCTGCGGCTCTATACTAACAGCGGGTAGTATTTTTTGTGTTGGTCTCCCCCACTGCTCTTTTTTTTTTAATTATTCATTTATTTACTTCAGTTTACCTACTTACCTGAACTAGTTTACCTGTAAAGTATTTTATCTATTGCCTCCAGCAGTTTGCTTGATATCTTCGTAGAAAAAATTCGTTCTGTCCCTTTTAATGGTGTAAGTAAAATATTTAAGGCAGAGATGAAACGCTTCAACCTTCTACCTATTTTATTGCCTACTATATTTTATGCTTCTCTAACAACCAGTCAGCCTAGTCTGAATAAGTCTATTCGTAAACTTGAAGAATGGCAATTTGAAATAAATTCTTACTTTGATCTAAAAAAAAAATTATCTGATCCACAAAATACTGTATTTGATGAATACCTCAAAGATATAGAAACGTTTATCAAATTTCACGATGAAGCTACCCAATTGTATGAAAGAATATCAAAAAGAAAACATAAAGCAATAATTGAATGCTTTAGATCAGGGTACCTACTTTTGCTTTGGTTAAAGATTTCTAGTTTCTTTTCAAATTAGCTCCACTTCTGTTTTTGAGTAAAATTTTGGTTTAAAATGTTCGCCTCCGGCGTATTTATTTTTTAGATTTTTATTCGTATGTTTGATTACTGTCGTTTTTCTCAGCATTTTCCATTGGTTTTCATAACTTTTTTGTTTCTAGTTTTTGTTATGTTCGAATGTAATCCAATGCGCAAGAGTTTTTGAAAAGTTGATTTTGCAATGGATTTTCAAGGCATCCACAAGGGACAAGACCATCTTTTTGTTTCAAAAGTATTATTTAAAAACAAATTTGAACATATTTTCGAAAAGCGTACTTTATTTTGGAGTTAAAATCTTTTTTTTTAAATTGGAGTTACGTTACCCTGCTTTAGATGCTTCTTTACGTATAATTCCGAAGACGTTGAAAGTATTTTAAATAACAATAAAACTGATTTTCCACATAATCTTTACATACAACGACTACGTCATGCAACTAAAAAAAAATATCAACTTGCTAAGCAACGAACTGCAGAGCACACAGACATGGAGTGGGCTGAGATCACTGAAGTGAATTATAAAAACGCAAAACTGCTATTGAAATACTATAAAAAATTAGCAATGATTATGCACTATCCAGGGTCTGCTTGGTTTAGTCTAGAGTAAGTATTTTTAAACCTTAGCACAAGATAGCCACTCCCCCTTGCCGAAATCCTAAGATTTTCAAGTTTTCCAAATGGTGTTTTTGCAGATATACAGTGACCACAATTACTTAAGTGTAATATCCACCAATAATAACGTGGTATCCACGCCATTGTTTCCATTGGGCTAGTGGTCTGCGACCACCATATTTACACCGTAGGGATGGACCTGAACTCCCGGGCTCACTTTGGTGTGGCTGCTATCGTTATTGTTGCTCTTGATGGGATTGACATCTTGAATTGGACTTGAACTGTCTTTGGTACTCCTTTTACTTGAACCCGCTCCTACTTTCGCGTTTCCGGTTTCAATTCCTTTCTACTCCAGGAGACAATTGCAGTCAGCCTTGAAAAGTGCTTATTTAGACATGCCTTGTCTCTGGGTTCACACACTGACTGAAGGGTCAGTGTTTGTGTAAAATTTACAAAGAAACCACTTCAATTGATTTACTCAATTCAATGTGGAATGCATCTTCTTGGCAAACACATGATAAGGAATTGCCCGCCACTGTAGTGGCAGTGCCACTGTGGCACCCTAAAAACCTCGACATTTTGCACGGTCCGACCCTTCTTTGTCCACATTTTTAGTCTATTTTATTAACACCCTCAAAAATGTAGGCGCATAAATTATCAAAATATTTTTTTCCAGTCAAGTCTTTCTAATAATTTTAGAACATGCAAGGGCCAGCTAGACTATTTGGCTACTAATGCCATATTTAGACGAGCACAGAATGCTAATAGCAATCATGGAGCAGGAGCCTCCGCACCACCATTTACCTTGCAAATGCTTGTGCATGGAGACGAGGCTACCAAAGAGGAAAAAAAATTGTATAAATTTATAGTTGCCATGCAGGAACTGATTAGGAAAAAACCAACTTTAATTTTGGAAGCAATAGATGCAGATGCAGACAAACTAAAAGATGATTACCCTAACGAAGATATGTTCGCTAAGTGGAGAGCGACATATAGAGAAGAAGCCGAAAAAGTTGCCAATTCTCTGCTAAAGTTGTTTGATGTTTTGGTCAACTCCTACCACGGTATTGAGCGCACGGGCAGTGATTTAAAGGGGAGCGTGGTTGCCGCAGATGATGAAGTAAAACATGTGTGCTCAGAAGATATCAAGTTAGTGGATCACATGATGAGTCATGCTCATAAGCAAACAAATAATCTGTTATATTACATTAGATGCAATCACACTCGAATTCATGATGTGAAATTTTTAACAAATGTCTTCGATGAATATACGCTAATTTTAAGCCAAATGTCAACCAAAATAAATGCAGTAAGAATTCCGAAACTGACAAGTAAAAAATTGAAGCAATACCTCCAGTCTCCGACTGGTACTTCATCTAGTGTAGATAGACCAGACATAATACAGCGAAAAATCAAGGATACAAAAGAAATGATCTTGGAAAAAATGACAAATGGCTTAGGTACAATTGAGAAATTGAAAAAAAAGTTGATTGATTATCAAGAATTTCAAAGTACTGTTAGCAAAGACTGCCCTATTTGTTTAAAGGTTGAGAAGACAGAAATTTATGAAAAGACTCCATGTGGTCACGTGTTTCATAATGTATGTTTACAGACTTGGCTTAACGCTAACACATCTTCTCGAACTTGTCCGATTTGTAGAGGTGTGATACCGCCTGAGGAAAATCAAAATTAAGCAATTAAGATATATCAAATAAGAAACTGTATTTGTTGTCAACATGTGAAATTGACCGTAAAATAAAAACATTACCTGGAATGATTGAGTTGGATGGGAATACTCCTCTCTTACTCTTTAGGCATTTAATCTCTGGTTTTGCTAGACTTTTAGCAAGAAGAGCGCATAATCGCGTTTTCTTCCACAGGCTAACTATACAGCTGCCTTTTTTTTATGTGACCAAGGCAGGTGTACAAGAAAGGAGTTAAGTTAGGTTGACATTTGATAAACAAGATTGGCTTATAAGCACAAGGGAGGGGCCCTTGCAATCATTACCTTCCAATTTTTTTTATTTTATTCTTTTCTAAAAAGGTTTTTTAAGTGATTTGCCCACCTTCTTGTGGCCTTATCAGTCAGCTTTTTTACAAGCCATCAACCGTTTTTGTTTATTTTTAAGCTTTGGGGCTTTGTTCTATCCCTTTTAATGGTGTAAGTAAAATATTTAAGGCAGAGATGAAATGCTTCAACCTTCTACCTATTTTATTGCCTACTATATTTTATGCTTCTCTAACAACCAGCGGGCCTAGCCTGAATAAGTCTATAGATGATCTTGAACAGCGTCAATTAAAAATAGACCGTTACTCTAACTTAAGAAAGAAATTATCTGCTCCACACAATGCTCTCTATGACAACTACTTTGAAGGTTTGGAAACGTTTACCAACTTACACGAAGATCTGTTCAAATATTTTGAAAAGGAAAAAAAAAGAAGTCAAGCCATTTTGCCAAATGACTGTCATCAGAGTCTATAAACCAGAACTACGAAAAAAAAATCGAAAAAAAAAACGAGGTGAACGCTATAAAGAATGCTGTTTTCGCTATTGAGACCAACCTCAGGTGAACCTTATGTAAAAACCATACATGGTGAAAATAAGTTTATGTCTGGAATAAGAGGAGCACATGACTGCGTCCTCTTGCGCAGCCTACCTATACAACTGCTTGTTTTTAATGGCGATACAAGTGTACCAGGAAGGAGACATGCATGCGTTGATTTAGGCTGGAAAACAAGTGTGGTTCATAAGCACAGTGCAGGAGCACTTCCAATCATTACCTATCGGCTATCACTGCCTTTTCTCCACTGGGAGAGTATTTGTCCTAAGTTTGAACACTATTTCCTATTTTTTCTCTGTCATATCGGCTCATTTGACTCTGAGATCACTAATTAATGAGCCAGTATACGAGTCAATTACAAGTTCTGCCTCCAACATAGAGACAAGGTTTGATTTAACTTGAGTATCACTGTTGTCTGATGTTACTTAGTTGTTTAATTTTAAGTTTGACTAGTTATAGCTACCTAGTTTTAACTTAGTAATGTTTAGAAGCCTGCGTTTTTCACACAGACGGCAGTCCTTTTACCACTAAAATACCCGCGGGAACAATAACAGCAGGGATCTAGTTAGGCCAGCGTAGGTTAGCCGAGACTCAGTGCATATTCTGTTTCGCGTAAGTTTAGTGCTTCACAGCTAACCCACGCTGGCCTATCCTAAGCATCTCTTGTTTCTTTGATTGTTTTTGAGCTTTGGGGCTTTGTTCTATCCCTTTTAATTTAATGGTATAAGTAAAATATTTAAGGCAGAGATGAAATGCTTCAACCTTCTACCTATTTTATTGCCTACAATATTTTATGCTTCTGTAACAACCAGCAGGCCTAGTCTGAGTGAAAATAGTATGAATGAGTCTATTCGTAAACTTAAAGAGTGGTACTCGGGAATAAAGTCTTACTCTGACTTAAGAGATAAGTTATTTACTCGAGGAAATGATGTCTTTGATAATTACCTTCAAGAATTAGAAACCTTCACCAATTTTCACGATGAAGCTATCCATTTGTATGGAAAAGCGGATGAAAAGACGAAAAAAGAAGTTGCACTTATGATAAACAATAATATAGCTGATTTTCCCCACAATCTTTATGTACACCAATTAGTTGATGCAACTGCAGACAAATACCAAATTTCTAAGCAGCGAACTGCAGAGCACACAGCTATGGAGTGGGCTGAGATCACTGAAGTGAATTATAAAAACGCAAAACTGCTATTAAAATACTATAAGACATTATTAATATTTATAGAGCATCCAGAGAAGCTTGCCTGGTTTACTCTAAAGTAAGTATTTCTAAACTTTGCCACAGGATAACCACTCCCCCTCCCCAAAATCCAAAAATTTTCTGATTACAGGGTGCACCAAAAGTCTTGAGACGGCTTTAAAATGTCTGAATCATCTAATCGTCTCATTTGTCAAAATCATTACCGTCATTTTTAAAATCTGTTTTGTACATCTTATTGTCCATTAAACTGCTATTCTACATTTGTTTATTTTAGGTAAGATGACAAGGAAGTTCAGATTGATCACAAGAAATGTTCGACGACAATCAATTGTTTTAATAAAATGGATACATGAGGTCGTTCAATTGTTCCACTGCCAAATGCTTCTTCATCGGTTTAAAAGTAAAGTAAGTCCATCGTCTTTTCGCATAAAAAGTTATTCAGAGTGGAAGAGATACTCAACAAGTAGAATGTCAGAGTCATTGAACAAAGAACATTACGAAAGCAAAGAAGAGGCGAAGAATCGTGAAACACAAGACACATCCGAAATTGGTTTGGGGAGCCATCACTACCAATGAGAAGTTACCTCTCGTGTTCGTCGAAAAAGGGGTCAAAGTAAATTCCGCCAATTATCGTGAATCAATCCTGGAAGATGTTTTAAACAGTGGAATAGGGATCACTATGGACGTCGTCAGTGGTGATTTCAACAAGACTTCGCTTCCGCTCACAGAGCTCGTGTGAATCAGCAGTGGTGTCGTCTTGGAGGCAAAAGTCAACAGTTCACTGTGTACAAGTATGGCTCAACTGCATGCATATCTCCAACATGTATACGATTAAATCGATGTGGAACTGCTCGCCTCCGTGATTGAAAATTGGCAGAAAAGATTGCATTACTGTGTCAAAGCAAACGGTGGTTATTTTTAATTTTTAACAATGTATCTTATGCAGAGTTGTCTAGGCTTTTTGATGATGTTATTCATTTTTTGATGTTATTATGTTTCAACAAAGATTTTTGCATTTTAAAGCCGTGTCAAATCTTTTGCCGCACTCCGTATTTTTTCCAGCAAAGTCTTTCGAATAAATTTCACTCAAGAATTAGGAAAAACTTATTTAGTCCCTTCCGACCATTTCACCCATTTGAAGCCTTTTACCAAATTGGAATATGTAAGCAGCAGCTCAACTATTTGGCTGCTAATGCCATATTTAGAAGAGCACAGAATGCTAATAGCAATCATGGAGCAGGAACCTCCGCGTTGGCATTTACTTTGCAAATGCTTGTGCATGGAGACGAAGCTACCGAAGAGGAAACAAAAGTATATGAATTTATAGTTACAATGCAGGAAATGATAAGGCAAAAAGAACGTTTAAATGTGGAACCAATAGATACAGACGCAAACAAACTAAAAAATGAGTGTGCTAACAAAGAAACGTTAACTAAATGGATAGGAATATATGAGAAAGAAGCGGAAAAAGTTACCAATTCTCTGGTAAAATTATTTAAAGTTTTATTCAACTCATACCACGGTATTAGTTATAATCCTGATTTGGAAGGAAGTATAGAGGCTGCAGATGATGAAATAAAAAGAATGTGCTTAGAAAATACTACCAAATTACTAGATCACATGATCAGTCAAGCTGATAAGCAAACAAGTAATTTGGTCGATTACATCGAAAAGAGCCACACGCAAAGTCATGATGCAAAATTTTTGACAGATTTCTTCGGTGAATTAACGCTAATTTTAAGCCAAATGTCAACCAAAATAAATGAGCCAACACGTTCAGAAGTGATAAACAAAATATTCAATAAATACTTTTGCCTTCCATTTATTACTGTAGCAGACAATATACATGAAAGAATCAAGGATACAAAAGAAACGATAACGGAAAAAATAACAGATTCTTTAGGTACAATTGAGGATTTGAAAAGATACTTGATTGGTCATGAATATGAAAGAGAAGATAAAAAAGAGTGCCCTGTTTGTTTAAACAGTAAAAATTCACGAGTGTATGAAAAGACTCTATGTAGCCATGTTTTTCACAAAGCATGTTTAAAAGAGTGGCTTAAAAATAAACCAAGTTGTCCGATATGTAGAACTGAGATAAATTTTTAAATTCGAATAAAATCTCAATGTGATTTCTTGTTTGAAGCAATATTTGTCTCCAAGTTGAAGTTCGATTAAAGGCACTCCTTTAACGATGTATAATAATTGCTCTCACTCATTGCTCACTCTTAATTGTTTGGAGTTGGCGAGCCGTTTGGTTTGCTATATCATATTTTCTTTGATTATATGAATCAAGCCTTAAGGCTTAAACCTAGTTTTTTTCTTTGTTCAGGTGTGAATCGAAGCGCACAGCAAAGTGCTTTATGTTTTTGAAATCGCCCCAGTCACACTATTACTCCCGAAAATAAGGCTTTCAAGCAAATATATATGCTTTTACGTGAGTTTAGCGGCGGAGCTACGCTCGCTATTGTAGGGCGCAAAAAAATTGCAACTTCTGGAAACTGACTGCTCTCGAGCTGGAGTTTCAAAGATGCGTAGCTTTATCATAACCTCCATGTTTTTATGAAGGTTATTAACTTATCCAAGTTCTTGTCTTTCTTTGGCTTCTCTGCATTTTTGGTGTTTGTAATTGACATAATATTGCTATTTATATTGCTAACAGATCGCAATTCAGTTTTTGTAATTCACATTATGATCTTTATAGAAGAATGCTGAAGTTTGGTGGTCCGAAATTCTGGTTGTGTGCTGTCAATTGTGTGAGGATCTTTAGTTTGCCTCGTCCTTCCTTTGGTCTCCGTGTGCAATATCTCCGTAGTTTATCTACCAAATATGGTTGTATGTCCAACGTGCCGTTTTGCGTTCAGAAAGCTGGTTACACTGGCGGGTATCGAGGTGGTTATGGAAATAAGGTTGGTAGTCTTTTGTTAACGATTTTAAGTTCGTTTCTTTAGAATATCGGTTTCGGAGGTCGGCCTCGATCGCAAGGAGATAATAGAGATGATTTGAGCTCAGTCAAATACGAAAATTTGGATCCGATTAAGAAGGATTTATATAAAGAGCATCGTTCTGTTAGCGGTCGTTCGCAATCTGAAATTGACGAATATTTACAAGGGAATCAAGTCAATTTGGATGGTCAAGATATTTTACGTCCAGTCTTTAAGTTTGATGAAACCGGTTTTCCTGGTATCAATTTTACTTTTTAGTAGTTTGACTGTTTGGATACACGTCATTTTAGAACCGATTCTGAAAGCTCTAAGTAAGTTTGACAAGCCGACCGTCATTCAAGCTGTGTCGTGGCCTTTGGCTCTTGGCGGAAAGGACATTATCTCAATTGCAAGAACTGGTTCGGGCAAAACTCTTGGCTTTGTACTTCCAGCTATTACGCATGTTATCAACCAGCCTTCTCGCTCTTCCAAAGGTAATCCAGCGGTTCTTATCGTCTTGCCAACTCGTGAACTGTGTCAGCAAGTAGCGGAAGTTGCCAAGCAATATTGTGGCGTCATGAACCTTAATGTCGGCTGTGTCTATGGTGGTGCACCCAAGGGTGGTCAAGCTGAAGTTCTTCGTAAAGGTGTTGACTTGCTGGTTGGAACTCCCGGTCGTTTGATGGACTTTCTTGATAATGATGTGATCAGTTTGCGCAGTTGCTCCTTCTTGGTTATGGATGAAGCTGATCGCATGCTGGATATGGGATTTGAGCCTCAAATTCGTAAGATTGTTCAGCAAATTCGCGTAGTCGTTTATCAATTGTAGTAGCTTGCCCTTTCTACTTTCTTACAATTTAGCCTGATCGACAGACGTTGATGTTCTCTGCTACTTGGCCACGAGAAGTCCAAAAGCTGGCCGCGGACTTTCAAACAAAGCCTGTGTTTCTTAACGTTGGATCTATGGAGCTTGCTGCCAATCACAACATCAAACAACACGTTGAAGTTGTTGAACCGTCGGTTAAAAGGGATCGTCTTTTCCAAATACTTCAAGAGGTTATGATTGAGGTATGTTTTTTTCTAAGGAGAGGTGCTTGCGAAACGTTGTGCAAGTTCTATTCAGGCAGATAATAAAACTATTGTGTTTGTGAATCTGAAGTCTGAGATTGAACGACTCACTCGGGAAATGAGAACAACTGGGTTCCCCGCTTTAGCTATTCACGGTGATAAACGGCAGAAAGAAAGGGATTTTGTTTTGAGCGGCGAGTTTTTGATTTAAGTTTCTGTCTTGCCGGTCTATTAAAGTGCAGCTTTTTAGAGTTTCGTTCTGGGAGGACCAAGATTCTTGTAGCAACAGATGTGGCAGCTAGAGGGTTGGGTAACAAATTTTGTGTTCTGAAGTTGTCACTTAATCACTTTCTTTACTTTAGATGTCAACGATGTGAAGGTTGTAATCAATTATGATTATCCTGTCACATCTGAAGACTATGTTCATCGCATTGGTCGAACTGGTCGTGGAGAGAAGACCGTAAAGTTTAACAATATTTCTCATAGAGTGTGTATGAGTACGAGATTTAGGGCGTTTCATACACTTTCTTTACCAACGATGATGGTAATAATGCGGCTGATTTGATTAAGGTGCTGGAGGAATCGAAGCAGGATGTTCCCGAAGCTCTTCGCCAGACATCTTCAGCTCAAAGTTATGAAAAGAAAAAAAGTCGTAGTCTGCGATTCTATTGACTTTTTGCCAGCCAAAAAGAAGTTTTTGAGTTGCTATCTGTGTCGTTGTAAACCGATTTGTTAATAAAATGGTGTAAATATTGGCATTGAAAAACAGATGATAGTTTGTGGAGGATGGTATCAGAAACCATAAAATGCTACGAAAAATTTCTGAGTGCTCTCTTTGCGCTTGCCATAATATTATACGTGCCGGTTAAGCAAAAATCATTGTCTGGTATGCCATTTGATATTTATAATGTATTTTATTAGCTCAAATGGAATCATTCAAACAGCTCCAAAACTTTTCTCTTTGCAGCAAGGCCTTCTGTAGGCCTCGATACTAAGCGGGAATCAACGGAGGTCCCAGTTTGCGAAGCCCAAAAATGTTTAAAACACGATCCTTTTTTTGTTGAAATGTTATCATATTAAAGTTCTTCGAATTTATTTTGCGCTTTCATCTTCTGTTCTAAGACCTTTCGTTTTTGTGATGCGGTAAAAAAAGATACAACAAAAGTGCTAAGCTGGACAAGTGCAAATGCGCTGCTTATGGGTATGGCGCTTTGATGTCTTTGGCAATAATCAGCGTCGATAATCAGCGTCATCTTACAAGGTTCTCTACTTTGACATTTATTCCGATTGTTTTCTCATGCCTATCCACTTCTTTTGGCCTTTTTACATGATCTTAAAGTTAACTTTTTTTGAGCTTAACGCGTTCAGATGTTTGCTTATTTTTGCTTGTGTCCTCTCTTTTGATTTTTCCTTAAAAAAATTTCACAAATTTAAGTGTTTGTCCATGCACCAACCACACCAAGTGCATTTCCACCTGATATAATTTTTTTTTCTCACTTTCAGGCTCCAAAGCCCTCTTTTCAGTACTAATTAAAGCATCTTAATAAAGGTTTCACAGGGGTAAATTACCGTTTTATACAGTGCTTTTCATTTTTTTCAAAAAATCAAAAAACACCCTATAAAACAGTAATTAACCCCTGTCAAACCTGCATTAGAAGTCAACATGCATTAGATACCGTATTTCCTCTAATAGCTCCCCCTGCTCCATTAACTCCTCCCGCTCTAATAATTCCCCCCGCTCTAATAATTCCCCCTCCCCCCCTGTTTTGTGCAAATAGTCTTTTTATACAAAAATTTTCAGTTTGTAAAAAAATTACTTAGTAATTATACCTTATTTCGTGGGTAAATCAGGTTGCGTTTGGAAAAAGGTTCCGCTTGTTTTCTTCTTGTCGATATTTCGAACTCGATGAAATGAATAGGCCTAAAGCTTCGCGTACAATGAGGCGACGGCGACTGGCGACCGGCGACTGGCGATTGGCTGTGGCGACGGACTGCCCGTACAATGAGTCGCCATAGCTAATCGCCATAACTAATAGTCACAGCTAATCGCCAGTCGCCGCTCTGTGCGTAAAATGAATCACCAGTCGCCACAGCCAATCGCCACTCTCCATCGCCGGTC
>BBSZ01014606.1:9197-30534 GCA_000981365.1 Subanguina moxae
CTCCTAAGCCCCCTGCATCTCTAACTTTTAAGCCCTTCGGTAGCTTAGGGGATTAGGGGCTTGCAGTTGAGATGCGCACATCCGCATAACTTAGACGCAAATCACTAGAAAATGACTCTGGATGCATGAAAAAAGCATGCATAACAGAGTTTCTTAATGCGGTGGGCCCCAGTTTTTTTCCGCTCTCATTGAAACCATTAATAGTAAATTAAAATCTAGTTGATACATTGAGGATGAGAAATATGCTGAGATAGTTGGGCTGCTGGCTTGCCTCTCCAAAGATAATAGCAGCAAAGCCGAGCACGTAGAACACGGCCAACAAAAGGCCGGAGGGGCTTTTGTACAGTAGAGATTCCATGCTAGCTGTTAAACTGAGCACTAATCCCACAAACGAGATGGCATAAGCTAGAGCCTAAAATTAAAATCAGCTTTAATTGATCAGAAATCGGGCGCTACAAAAGTATACTCTCCCACAATTTTTGTTGTGTTTTGGCAGTTCTCATATTAATCTTTAAGCAAAAAATCGAAATAATTCTAAATTCGCAATTTCTTTTGACAAATTTTGACACATTTGCATACAGACAATCCTCGTGGTAGTGACATCCATCTTTGAAAATGGATGACAGTAAACCAAGTTTAAAAAGAAATAATATTTAAAAACTTGTGTTCACCAACAACCTTGACATCCAGAACACAACAACAGCAAGGATATCTGGTGTGGGCCTCATACTTCTTGGGTTTGGCCATCTGCCTTCTTCAAAACTGAGAAATAGATCAAATCAATTTAAACTCCAAAAAATAGTCTAGCTCGACGACTGCTAGCTTAAGCAAGCAAATTACTCTTAGATAGGGGAAAATGTGAGCATGTGGGAGAGGGAATTGTTCACTGCCGCCATTGTTCAGACAGGTGAATCAGCTCACAGACACGCTCCTCATTGTCCAACAACTGCTTTGTTTGGTCTGAACATATATTTGCACTATTTTTCTATTTAAAATTCCAATTAGAACAGAAGAAGAGCACGTAATCCAGCTGTAATCCACCTCTTTTATGTGTTACAGAATGCGCCAAAAGTTCTGACATGGACATAAAATACACTTTTTGTCTAAATTTATCAAGTTATTTAAAAGATCTGTTTTGTCATCTTGTTCTTCATTAAATTTTGCGTCGAAATATGTTTTATTTTCGAGCTCTCAGAAGTCCTGTACAAATCCTAAAGCTTTGGTTAAATTGACTAGCGATTAAATAAATTTTATTTTTATGAACATAAATCTTAAAAAATGTGAGAAGGCATTTGGGAAAATATATAAAAAATAGCTTTTGTACAAGTAAAAACAATCTAAAGAGATCATTCTTGAGAAAGGTAATATTTTAAAAATAATAATTAGGCCTACTTATCACAGTCAACTTGCTCTATAGAATACGGCCTCGGCGCTGAACACATAATGGAAGGGTACTCTATGGAGGGAGTCGACTGTATCTACAGTTATTTGTGAATACAGTATTAATCTGACAGTTATGCTACAAACAATTCAATAAAAATTCCAAAAATGGTTGCTATCATCAACAAAACTGTTTCAATATTTAAGAAAGAAGGATAATAAACGCCCCCCCCCTGATTCAAAATCGTGTTTTTGGCATTGTGCTTTTGACCAAATTTTTCTAGGCAAGCCTTAAGTAAATTACCACTTAAATTGTATCTTATTGTTTCAGTTAAAATTTGCGTGGTGACTTACCTGAGGGTCGTCCGAAAAAAGTAGGTCAAAAACACGATTTTGAATCAGGGGGGAGGGGGCGCTTATTAGAGAAAATAGGTAAAAAATAAGCAGGAATTGTCTAGCAAACAGAATTCGGACGAGTGTTAGGAAGAAAAAATAATAATTTAGGCTTTGTAGGCATTCGAAGCAATCTGGTCTCGGCGCATAAAACAGTAAGCATTGTAGACAACCAGTTCAAACCAAATATTAATGGATTGGATAAGCAACATGGTGAAGGCGGCCATACCAGTGATCACTCTGGGTGCTTCTAAAAGATTTTTACAATTCTATTGACACTCGGATATGAGATTTTTTAACGGTTAATGTTATCACTAGAAGGACCCGCTGCGGCAATGCCGAAGAATAAAAAACTTTCGAAAATGGCTACTTTTATTATAAAGTAAGGATTTAAAAAAAGCTCCTATGCAAGTCACTTTACTATGTGTGCAGGTGGCACACACCTCTGAAACATAAAATCAGAGTACTCACTGTTCATGACATCTTGGTATTGGAAGTTGGTAGTTTCGTTCAAATGACGCTGCCAAAAGGTGGGCATCACCAAAAACATGGCTAGCAAGAGCAGTATGTACATAGAACAGATGCCAATACTGATTCCCTGTAATTAAAAAAGTGTAAAAACTTGAAAACCATCTCTGGCTCACATTCAGCGCCAAAAACGGCCAGTAGAGGCTGGGATTGCGCACATGCTGAGCATAGAGGATTGAGCCATAGAGCAGGATGGCGATCACGAATCCAATCGTGTGGAAGTACCTGGCAGTCAGCACACAACCCACAATTGCAAGTATAGACAGAATAATACCGCTTATTGCGATCATATTTGCCCCTTTCTAAAAGATATTATATCCAGCAAGCGTATTTGGAGTAAAAAATGAGGCCTACTGGAATATACCCTTCCCAAACACTTTTTCTTTTCAAAAGTATGGCCGTTCTTTGGGTGTATTTGGACGCTGCGCGGCATTTTTTTTTTTCAAAGTACATATTCAAAATAATGTGTGTTATGCGTCGGTACCCCAAGACAATAAACCAAATTTTTGAATTTTCAAAAGCTTATTTCTTAGTATGAAAAAGTATGCAAATAAACTTTAAAATCCTTTTTAGCTTATAAGGATTGCTTACAATACGTTTCCAATGAGAGGAGAAAGAGAAAGTGGAGGAGAAAGAGAAGGAGAAAGAGAGGGGGTGTTTCCAATACAAACGATAAATTGAAAGAGAAAGTGGAGAAGAAGGAGAAAGAGAAGGAGAAAGAGAAAATCTTTTGTTGGAAACACCCGGAAGAGAAAGAATTCTTCGAGGAATTCTTTCCATTGGAAACACAAAATTCTTTCTCTTTCTCCTCTCATTGGAAACGTAGTGTTAGAATAGTTGAAAGCTTTTTTTAAAAGTTTGAAAAAAATATGAAGATGTGGGTATTCTCCATTGAGGTTGACATTAAAAAAAAATGCTCACCACTACATGCACATTGCAACAACACCGATTGCGCGGATCCTCATACTCCATATTCATTTTTGTGTCTATAAATCGTAATTAAAAAGTAGACTTTTGCAATCATGCGGCACAAATTTACATGCAATATTTTTGAAAATATTTCATGAGAAGGAAAATAATTAATAGGATGTTATTATATAAATTTTCCCACTGAATATATTTTTCTTAATATTCGTTTTAACAAAGCACACTTTATTTTTTTGGGAAGACGGGAAAAAAGTGTGGCTAAAAGGGCATATTCCCTAGGGTTTTGTCGCTTTTTTAAGCCAAAGTCAAAGAATGCAGGCCAAAAGGCGACACTCATCTGTTTTTTCAGCAACTCCACACAAAATAGTTAGTTCATTTTTAGCAGAGGAAAAATTTAAATATGGTTCACAAAATAGCGTCATATAATGAAAAAAAAGGAGTCTACTGGATTATAACCACTTATTTCTCAAAAATCTTGCTCGGATTGTAATACAGCAGAATCAAAATCTGATTTCTTTTGAAATAAAAAACCCATTAAACAGGAAAAAAACGCAAATCCAAAAGCATTTGTCGGCTAAAAAGTTATGTGGCACTATTCTTGCTCCTCTGCCGGCACTCCTGCCATTTGAGGCAGTGGAGGAATGTCATTGAATCAATTGAGGAGAACTGGGTTGCACGTATGTGTAAGCAGAAATAGCAGCTATAAGAGAAGAAGTGAAAAAATTGTGAACAGGAGGAGGAAAGAAACAAAAGTAAACGCATTTGCCCACTGCCTAGAGAAAATAACTGCCGGAGTGTAGCTATTTTCCAACCTTTTAGCCCAGGAACAAGAGCCAGATCATAGAAAAAAGAGAGACATTGGGAATGAAGCAGATTTTCAGCATCGCAGTCAATAATAAACCCCACTGAATGAGGGTATTAGACTGCTATTCCCTGTGCTGTCATCAGAAAAGCAAGAAAACCAATGAGCAGGAAAAAAGAAAACAGCCTATGGCTGAATAAAAGAAACAACTTTTCTATTCGAATCCTCCAAAGAGTGGAACAACCCACAAACAGACAAGAAAGATGAGGCTATGACGCAAAAAATTGCCAGGCTGCTGCCGTTTCTATCAATGCTATAAAAAGTGTTTTAGACCAGTGGGTTAACAAGAATCAAAGGACAAGTCCAACAGCTAAGGCAGGCTTACATACAAAGAAAGTTTTGTTGTATGTTTGGTGGGATACTGAAGGTTAGCCATTTCGTTGATGCAATGATTTTTGGGTTTTTTTCATTTTGAATTGCAAAGAGTCGTGGAATCTGTGTTACAGTGTAAAATCCATGGTTACACATAAATATGTTTCAAATCATTAAATTCACACGTGAACTTTTTATAAAGTCAATCTATAGACGAAAAAAAAAATAAATTGAGTTCACATCAAAAAATTTAATGACACAACTCAGTAATTTTTCTGATCAGATTGGTGTAAGCTTTAGCATTAAACTTTTCGTAGTTGCGAATGCACATCTGGCTGTGAAGACAATTGGTGAGTTTGTTGGACAGCTCCTCCACCAAATCACGTTTTTCATTGAAGCCTTGAGCGGAGGTTTGGCACAAAACCATGACCATCAGCACAGCCAACTCTTCGCTCATCACAATGTCTTTGGGGAGGCCGTGTTGAAAGCGCTCCAACTAAATGTAAGAACGTTGAAACTAGCAATTTTTTTACCAATTTTTTTTACCTTCTCTTTGACGGATTTTTGCAAATTGAGTGATAAATTGTCGGAGCCTCCTCTCTTCTCACCGCCTGCTAAATTCTCCATGTGGTTTGTCTCGCCTTCTGGTTGATGCGCAATTCTCGCCGTTTCACCTTCCAATTCACTAAATATGCATTCATTCTTTGGACTGACGATTAACGGGAATGTCAACTTGTTCTCTTCTGATGCCAGTTTATCCACATTACAGAGTAGTTCTAGGCAAACATTTTCGTTGCAAAAGCTAGCGCGAACAATCTGAAGCAATAAAATGAGGTGATGCTAAATTAAATGGTTGCTTTATTAAATTATTACCAAAAAGGCTTCCAACCCATGGTTTACCAAAATGTCTTTTTCCTCTGCTGAAAACTCATTGCAGACAGTGATTTTGTCGAGGAAATCTCTGGCAATAGTCTTGGCTGCTTCAACAGACTCGATTGGTAAATTGCTGCTCACCCTCGAGGACTCGAACGCTTGGTGGATCTGCAATGGGAGAGTAAATATGGAGAACATTTAATTAGCTACGGTCTTTGAACACTTTTTTTAAACTTTTCACTCAAATTGCTTAAACTTGATCATCTCGGTTGTTTTGCAACAAGTTTTTCCAATTTTTTTTCCAGTGTGTAGCCCTGGATCTGCTCTTTCTAATGTAGTATTAACTGACTCAATGTTGCTGGAAGAAGTTAGTGAAAAAGATCTTTTACGGGATGATCTTTTGCTACATTCAAATACCTCTTTCTCCTGCTTTTTCCAGCAACATTGAGTCAACTGATGCTGCATCAGAAAGAACAGATCCAGGACTACACACTGGAAAAAAAATTAGAAAAACTTGTTGTAAAACAGCCGAAATAATTAAGTTCAAGCAATTTGACGGGATAGATGAGTAATTTGACGAGGGATTTCAATTTGAGCCAGCAAAAGTTAGCTTACGTTTTTGAGCATGTTTAGAGTCTCTATTGTCTCCTCCATCTCTTGTTCGCGTTCCAGCTCTTTGCTTTTTCGCTTACGGTTCTTTTCATTTTTGATATTCTCACGAAGCCTGTAACATCTTTTCAGCCTTAATTGTTTTGGTCACACAGCGACTTACATTCCAGCCCGAACACATTTTTCAAAACGGCAACTCTGGCAGCGATTACGACTGGTTCTATCCACTTGGCATTGACCTGATTTGTTACATTGATATTGCATGTTCATTTGAACGGAGCGTCGGAAGAAGCCCTTGAAAAGATTCTTTTTGTTATTGGAAACCATAAAAGACTTTGACAGGAATGCCGAATCCCTACATGTCCCAAAAACGTATTTTAAGTGCTTATAAGTATGTTTTACGCCGCAAAAACGGCAAAAAACATGATTTTAGGTGGCGGAAGGACCTTTTGGGAGAGGAAAAATTTTGTCCTTGTTTTTTTTGTGCCTTGGTCCCCAGTGGGGACTCCCCACCTCCCTTGAATCCCAATTTTTTCCACTCAAAACTATTTGTAAAACACTTTATTCTTGCAACCTAATAACAACAACTGAAATCTAACAATTAATATTCGCCAAATTCATACTGATCTTCAATTTCCTAAATGTCTTCACGCTTTATTGTGTAGCCCTAACCCTCAAGCGCGATCTCTGAAAGCTCAAAAAAATGAACTATAATATGTGAGCCAAAATTACCGATATTCAACTGCAATCATAAAAACTCGATCGGTTCCGACTTCAAAACCCCCGAATACCCATTGCTACCTGGGCCAGTCCTCTCGGGGTCACTGTATCGAGGTTTGACTGTAATCGCATACAGTTTAAGCTCAAGGACATCAGGGCCGGTATTCATCAAGCCGCGGATATTTTGTTTTGAAGCAAAATTAACAGTTTTTGTTTCTCTTCAGTTTGTTTTTTGCCATGTCTTTGTCTCAGATCTTGGTTCTTGTTTTGTATCCTAACAAGTAATAGCTGTGTCATGATTTGTTTTTGTTAGCAAGAGAAAATGGGATTTACGAAAGCAATGAAAAATTTATAAAAATTGTAAATGCGAAACGTTCATACGCCAAAAGATTGCACAATATTACATAAAATATAGAGAAAACAAAAGAAAAAAAGTTGCGTATAATTTTTTTAGCCTGCTCCAGACTGGGCTAAGGATAATATCCGCAGCTGCGGATATTTATTCGCGGATATTTGATTATGAATACCGGCTCAGCATAATCTCGCAAGCCAATGCGCAGGTTGGCGAGTGCACGAAAGCATAGAACGGGGGTTTAGTCCCGCGAAACTCATCGCGATAAAGTTTAGCTTGATTCAGTCCTCGATAACTCGGTACTCTAAAGGATCTCGCTCGGAGTGCCGAGTGATCCAGATGCCTAGTTATCGAGATACCCAGTCACTCAAATTGCACGAACCTTACATCCCTCACAAGACATTGCCGAGTAATGATACCTAAACATTTTCAGCTTGGTTCATTTCAAGCAAATCTCTTTGTAACAAAAAGTTACCCGGATGCTTTGTCGCCGCAAACCACACACAGCTCTCTGCTGGCAGCTTCGGCAGCGGCAGCACAAGCAGCTGCATAGCTCTGGTGGTGGTGTTGTTGGGCAACCGCGGCTGCATATGCTGTAGGTGGGTAGAAAAAAGGTATTCCTCCTGTATTCGCTAGTCCACTAGGTTGTATTTGCTGCACGCTGTCCAAAAATTCTTGCTGAAAGCCGTTGAAAATTGGTGCTGTTTGCAGCAATGGAATGGGAGCTGGCAGTGTACATTCCTCGTTTGGTTCATTCACACTTAAAAGAGGTCGATTTGCTGGTGTTTCCGACTTAGTATTGCTGCTACGCTTTTTCTTTTTGGATTGAGCACTATTGATTTTGGCTTGGGGCGATAGTTTGGGAAGAGCTTTGTCCCCATTTCGGAACCCGAAAATGGGAGTGTTATTTGGTGGAGCAGGTGGTGAAAGACTGTTGTCCAGGGAACAGGAACCAGTCTCAGTTCCAGAATCTTGATGACTTTCTCCAATGTTTGGTTTCTCTTGTTCTACGTTCTCTGTGGTTGAATCCATTCTCTGTCCTAATTGAGCGGACAACAATATTGTAGCAAATAAGTCCATAGCCGAAGGCATTGGCGGATTTGGAGGGGGATGGTTGAAGTGTGGAAAAGGGGTAGAATTAGGAGCATATTGCGCAGAGTTCAGTGTGTGATTGAGCAATGGCATTTGGTTGAGCAGTTGGGGCAAAAACTGAGCCAAATAAAATTCTGGATTGATCATCGATGTCAGGTTGAAGTTGAGTGCATTGTAGGAGTTGAGCACTGAGAGGTCGGGTGGGACATGTATGGCCACTGGTCGAGTCTGCAAAAAAGGTTGGATTTTATTTGTGGCTCAAATTGAAATCCTCTGTCAAATTAATGGGCGTGGGCGCTTTTCCCTCATTTTGGGACAAATGTCCCCATATACGCGAAAAGTCTTAAAAGAACGCCAAGGTTTTTCAAGTTCTTTCTTTTTCAAATTTTGAGTTCATTACTGATTTTTATATGATCGTGTGTTTTTTGCTGTAGATTTTACTGTCATTTTTTTCATTTTTGTTCCAATACGTAAGCCAAATTGTTATTTAATCTTCATTTTTGTGCCTTATTTAATTGATGTCGCTAGGGCGGTCGACGCGTCGACAACCCTGCGAACTCTGTGCTACTTTTTTGTGCTTTAAGCACTTTGTTGTTGATCACCACTGGTGTAATGAATAAATTATTTTACGAAGACTGTAAACTAAGTTGAATTGGTTAAAAAATTAGCGTATGGCAAAAAATTGAAGTTTACTCGAGAAAAACCATAGGAGGGACCAAGTTGTTTTTTTCAACTTTCTCAAACATAATTACCCCAATTTTTCTTGCTGGTGGGAAAAACCCTTGGAATTTCACTAAGTCGACTCGGCAAACATCGGCGAACAGAAGCGTTAAAAAAATCCTAACACAGGCTCTACATCTCGAGGTTCGAATCCTCAACTACCCCAGTGAAATATTTGTAACGAAAACAAACTATTTCTGGTGGAGATGTCACCGGCTCCACCGGCTTCACTTTAGGTGGGCGACGACGTCTTTTTGGTTTTGATGGCATCGCATTTGGAGTAATGGTCGAGGTTGTTGCTGTTTCAGAGTTGATGCTACTAGCAGGTAATTGTGTAAGAAGTTGATTCTCTTGATCGTCCAAAGAATTAATATTATTTTTGACCGGAGTCGCAGTTGGAACTTCAGAAGAGATCAAGTCTTCAGCCTTAACAGGCAAAGGAGACGACATTGATGCAATATTTCTTCTTACTAAACCAAAAATATAATTTAAAGTAATGGTCTAACAAGTAAGAACTGAACCTTCCAAATGGACAGGACTAAACTGTAAAATTGGGGCAAAATTGTGCATATACAGCCTTCTACATTTAATCAAGAGAAGAGATTTGATAAGGACGCGCACACAATTTCATTGCTGTCGGTCAAACGTCTGTTAAGTCTGCTGAATTGAGGCTTCCTTTTTGTTAGAGAGCAGTCAAATTGGGTGACCATGCAAAGTGTAACGGACTACTTGATTCGGATTAAAATTTTGACGTAGAGGGAAAGGGCATCCCACATGCAAATAAATTAAAGTAAGACTGGCAGGCGAAGATCTAGCATGGAACTATGACACAAAGAGACGACACAAGAATAAGAAAACAGCCCGTGGAGCATGCAAGCTCAGGACCTTAAATTATTAAAGACCTAATCAAAGACCACACTGCACATTTCATACCACGATAAACGAGAGATACAACAATTGAAGACAATATCACCAGCATATTGGAAGATAAACGAATTTAACTTCGGCAAACTTTTGCAGATTTATTTTATTCCCAGCAATTCTTTCATGACAGTCTCCTCTGAATACTTCTGCGCTTGTTTCTTGATCGCATCCGAATATTGCGTCCTAATAATTGGAAAGCATTACCATGAGCGCCAAAAGACAACCCAAAGAATTACTTGTCATTCTTGAAAAGATTGTTTGCCTTTCTGTTTGCCGGATCTCTCACATTTGGATTGTGCAACAGCTCTTGAATTCCTAACAAAATTTGACGGACCGAGATCGACGGTTTCCAGTGCTTCCCTTGTTTCAGTAAGCTCAGACAAACAGTGCCAGATTCAAAGATGTTCGGATGGAAAATCGCAGGCTCAAACCGACAGTTTGGAGGCACAGAAGGATATTCGGCACTAAAAGTGATGAGTAGCTGAAGAAAGAATATTAGCATTAGGAAATACGAAATGAGTGAATAATTACAGTAAACAATCCACCTTCCCAGTCAGTTCCTTTGCAACCGGGAATACCACACTTCCAGCGGAATAGATCGAGCTACAAAAGTCAGCTTATTGGTTCAACTAACAAGAAAAAATAGATAATGACCGTTCCATCGGGATTTTTGCACACTTTGGCCACAAATCCGTGAGGGTGGTCTTTTCTCCAAGATCTCCGTTCTTCAGACAAGCGAGCAACAGCTATCGTGGACATTGTGTAGTAAATAGCTCCAAGTTTCTGAAAATAAATTGTAATACATGATTGATTTACCCAACAGTGATTTACACAATATACAGTGGAGACGCAGAGCTCCAGAGGCGCTCTACCTTAGCTGAACATTAATGTAAGGTTTTAAGATTACAGGCAAAGACTTAAAAGGCAGTTGGGAGTGATGCGGCATTTCCGCAGCGGGGCTTCTTAGGGGATTTAAAACGGTTTAGGAAAAAAGTAATGACCGAGAGGAATGTTTTGAAACTCATCCTGTATTTTGTGCTGTAAATGTTTTATTTACACATAAACTCTATATTATACAATTATACAAAACTTTGTTACACAATTATACAAAGTGAGGCAAAAGCCCCCTTTTTAATTACAGTGATTTATTTGACAAGTTCCGTTGCGTTTATTTTATAAGTCATATCTTTTGTGATGAACTCATCGAAGTTAAGCGCTGGTGAATGAGGTTGCTCTTTAACGTAAATCTGGAACACAAGAGGGAATTAAACTTAGGAATATTCAGGTATTAGGAAGACTTGCAGCCGGATCGGGGTTTGTCATTTCTCGTTTCTTTTTTTTTTTCTCTTTTCGATGAATTTATGCATTTATTTCAGAATAATCAAGGAATCATGGATTGAAAGCAAGATCATCGTCGTTCGAGAACAGCAAGAACGAAGCAGAAAATAGAAGTGGTCCAAACTTTGATCATTAGTTAATGTCGTCTTTCTAGGTCTCTTGCTCTTTTTGCAGCGCCAATCAGCCAACTTTATTGGAATTTTTCAAGAAGGAAATCGTGGCGAGAAATAATTTATCAAGCTTTAAATTTGTAATTTTTGTGTTGGTCATCGTTCACCGTTATTTTTAATAAAGCATTTTTAATTCAGGTTAAAGGCGGGTTAATGCGCTTCAAAAGTTATTGGACATGCGGAGTAGGTGAAACAAACTTTCGATAAATTACTGTAATTGAAAAAGAATTCTTTGTCTCACACACCCCCCCCCTACCCTGCATTTCAGCTCTACCCGAGTTCTTCAACCGCTAATTCTCGACCGGTGATTCTTCAACCGGTGAATTCTCCAGCCGGCTCGCATTTCATGAATAAATCACCTAGATCGAGGAACTCCACACCGTCCACACTCACACCTTTAGCACTTAAAGTGCTTTTTTAACATTTAAAGTCTAGCTATAGTTACGACTTTTAAGCGCATTTGGACAGGTTAGGTAGCAATGTAAAGCATAGTGTCAACTTAAATATAATTTAAAATGTGAAAAAAGGATTCTTTAGACATTTCAGTCACACTAATTGTGTCGATGAACTACGCATTTGAAGAACAACTGGTTGAAGAAATTTCCCATTTTTCAATAGGTAGATAACAGCCCAGTTGAAGAATTTACCGGCCGGAAAATGAACCGGTTGAAGAATTACCCGTCCAGAACTTTCCAATCGAGAACAAGCGGTTGAAGAACTCGGGTAGAGCCCGCATTTCTCAATAATCAATAAACAGCTTTAATTTCACTGAGATTACTGCCTCCGTTTTCAGTCGCTCTCGTGCCAGTGAGAAACTCTTCGTTCACAATGCCATTTTCGAGCTGAATCAAAACAATATACTCATTATTTGTCTTTTCACAATAAATCCAACTTTTCCAAACAGTGAAAATTCTGCATGCAAGTAGTAATTAGTATCTTCATAAGAAGGTTGATTTCGTACTTGATTGAGGAGTGAAAAATTCA
Source organism: Subanguina moxae (assembly GCA_000981365.1). NCBI lineage: Eukaryota > Metazoa > Nematoda > Chromadorea > Rhabditida > Anguinidae > Subanguina > Subanguina moxae. Next base: position 21,382 of record BBSZ01014606.1, read on the forward strand.
TTACCCACCCTAAAAAAACAACTGAAAAGTCTTGTATCGATCAAAGGAGAAGAAGCAATCTCACACCACTAATCAACCCCCCAATCACCGCCATGACTAGAGTGATCACAATTCCACTTAGTTGATACATTGCCTGAGTATATTGGTCTCTGTTTCCGTGGTGCACTCCTCCTCCTCCTTCAAAATAGGGATAAATCTGGTGAATGCTCTCGCCATACTCACTCGGTTTGTAGTAGAGGACAAAGAAAACGCTAAAAACCTGGAAAATACAATAATTTAGTCTAATTTTTTTTTTCCATTTCTACTACCCCAGCAAGGAGTCCTGGCAAACCATGCAGATTATGAACACCACATGTGTCATACAGAGAAAGCCTTTTCTCCAGAAGTCTGGGCTAAAAGTGAAGCAGTGAAAGTAGGGTAGGAACAGTCGATAGTCTAAGCTGGGAATTAGGCGAAGTTCCCTGGATCGACAAGCAGATAGAAAAGAGACTGGGCAATTAATTGGGAAACCGCACTGACTAAATTAAAATTACGGTAGCCGCCTGACCGAAGGCACATAACTATGTAGATACCAAGAATCGGGCACCAAAATGGCAGTGTGTTAAAAAACAGGGTTTATTCAAAGTGCCGAACCGTAAGGTACAATGGAAATTCAGGTATTATTGTAGTACCGCTCAGTATTGTTTACTAAAACTTACCGCATAATAACTCTGGTGAGCACACTGTTTTTCTGCACTCAAAATCATTTTCGAGTGATTTATTTCCCAAGTATGTGTGCGTAAATATCTAGCCCAGGTCGAGAAAAAAGTTTGAGAGCTGGGGATAGGGCATTGAGATGGATTGTATAATCCAGAAGAATTGAAATTCATTTTCCCACCGTTATGAGCACATGTCCAATCACAGAGAGCAGTCCCGCAAAAGCTCCCACCAAAACTGCGTGATGAGGATAAAGAATAACATTAGCCACTGTTCCCATGGAAATTCCGCCTGCTAATGTAGAGCTTTGGATGTGTAACATGTTAAAACGTCCCTAATGAAGAAATTCTGAAGTTTTTACAAAAAAAAGGGTCAGCTAAAAAATCTTACAAGATGATCCGACAACGAGCTGATCATGAAAGTGGTGGTGGTACAAGAGGCGATTGACAAATATGTGTTAATAATAGCTCGATGTCTGGCATCCTCAGGCTCTTGTGTGGCAGCATTGAAGGAGGGAAAGAAAATCCACAGAAAGAGAGTACCTAAAATTTTTTGAGCAGATAGCAAATGGCTTTCTTCTCATCAATTTCAAACCTATGCCTACCTATCATTGAAAATAATTCTGAGTGGTTCAAGTTGTCCTCATCTGCCATCACATTTTTGCGGTGAACAACCTTGGCAGCAGCCAGCCCGAAGTAAGCTCCAAAGCAATGCACTACCAAAGACCTGCCACTATCGTTTATCTAGAAAGAGGAGAAATAAAAAAGACTGGGAAATGTAGAAGAAGATATACAAACATGGAGAAGCGCAAAGAGAATGTGCTCAAGAAGAACAGCGAAAGAGGCTTCCATGAAGGCGAGAATTAGAAATTGTACAGGAGTTAGTTTGCCCAAGAGAACGCCCATTGTGATGAGGACAGAGACACAAGACAAATCAGCGACCATTAACCTGAAAAGTCTTTTAGCCTTAGTTGGAGTCCAAGGTCCATTTCTGTTCTTCTAGGCAAAATTCAAATTTTTGCGCTACTAGGATATACGCCTACTCCATTCACTTAGGATAGCTTCTGTCTGTCCCAGCCTTACAAAGTACACTCTCACTAAAGGACAGCTTCAGAACATCTAGTCGGGAACCTGTCTTAAAACCTTACATTGATGTTTATACAGTAGTGTAGCCTTAACAACAGGAGTATAGCCCACTCATGAAAAGAGTATAAAATCGCTTAGAACAGTCTAAAACAAAGGCCTATTCCAAGATCTTGGAATAGATCCCTGTGGAGGAGGCCCCGGTAATGCCGTTTTTTGCTTTCAATGCTCACCCTTGTGATTTGAGTCCAAACCGCAAGAGGACCAAGCATAAGTAGTTTTGGACACATTGGTATTAGAAAATAAACTTAATCGTTGATAGAGATCTTAAAATGCCCAGTTTTGACAAATTCATCGCTGAGAAATCCTCTCAACAGAATGACGTATTGAATAACGAAGGCAGAGAGCAAGAGATTTACTGAGATAGCCGAGAATCCATACCTAAAAACAAAATTTGCAATTTTGCAGGTCTTAAAAGGAAAGTCAACCTTTTAAGAAAAGACATCAGGAATCCAAACCCTACTATGACCATTACGTGTATGTCTTGAAAAACTGAAAAAATTACAAGTTTTTTGACGGAAAATGGGAAGGATTTACGTGGATAATCGGTGTTGATATAAACCCGATCTGAGCTTCCTGAGGGCAATGCATTGGCATCGTACCTCCCAAAAATGGCCAACAAAACCACGAATACGGTTTGGAAAACAAAGGCTAAAAGACTGAATTGCCGCCTCTGTAGAGTGTTGCTCATATCGCATTCCTTGGGTTGGAAAAGAAGAGAAAATAAGGCGCAAAGGTAGTGCACTTCTTAGTGGTAATCAATACAATTTCTTGACAAATGATGAAACCATAGGTTCAATTAGAGCACCAAGCAACTGATCAATGCAGTAAAATGTATAACAAAGAAACTCTTGTCCATAATTTTGTTAACTTTCGCCACTTCTTTTATTTCAATCTTGGATAGGCTGCAGCTCCTCTCGATCCCATTTGGAGTGGCTAAATTTTTGTATTGGAAAATTTCCAAGTATAGGAAATTCTCATTTTACAACTCTAGAAAAATACCGTGTTTTTTGTTTGCCATCAATTTATTTTTCTTATTTCTATTTTGTTAATATCTTTTTAGTCTTTCGAATTTTTGAATATGAAAGAGCTTGAAATTGAGCAAATTGAAAAACATATCCAAGTTGAGCCTGAAATTGAACAAACTGAAAAGCCAATTGAAGTTGAGCCTGTTGTTGTCATCCAATGCGTTGGTGAGCTTAGACAAACACCAGAAGAAGGCGAAGAAAAAGAGAACAAGCATTCATTTGATAATCTTCCCAACGCTGATCTCGTCCTTTCGATCAAAGAAGACGCGCAGACTATCAAACTTGATGCCGTTCCGGAAACGACCAAGAAATATTCCTTTCGTAAGAGACTGGACAGCCTCCTCAAAAACATTGACAGGAAAATCTTTTATTTTGACGAAATGATCGATCTTGCTAACAATGGACCAGAAGACGACGATGTGACTTACTTGAAGGAATACTTCCAAAAGTTTGTTTTTGTTTACTATGGTATTTCTCAGTGTTGGATCTCCATGTTTAGAGCTGCTGATGGATTGGTGGCAGCTTGCAATGAAGTGGATATTCGAGTTCGAGAGTACTATCTGCCAATTTTACGGCGTCTGTTCATGGGCGTTAGTGATCAGCAAAATGCCATCCGATATGTGTACGGCCTGAAATGTTTCGAACAAACTACCCCGAATCTTCGCGATTACTATCAGGTGATCATAGTTTTAGTGACATATTTAAATTGCAAACTGTTTCGAGTTTAGGACTTTGACGCAGACATTTCTCGCATTATGCAAAACATTTTGGAAGAAAACCAAAGAGATGTGAAAGACTTGGACCGTCAATTGGGTTTTCTTCTTATGATCTCTCCTAAGCCAGCTATTCGGCAATGCGTACTTCGTTGTTTTGACAACACTGGGCTTATTCCAAAACTTATTGAAGTATGCCAATTTTACTGCGATCTTAATTGGTCCTCTTTTGTTTCCAGTTGCTGAACAAAATTCCTGCTTTCTGTGAACTCCTTGTCTTCAAGCCGCAGTACAAGTCAACTGAGAAGGAGCCTCTAATGTTTTCCCTGTTTCGTCGGTTTATGGGACCCGATTCAACATTAATCAAAATGGATGAGAAAGAAAGGAAGAGTACGTTGCGCGCAATCATGATAGGTTTTACTCGCACGGAGTTCAGAGAAGCGTGTAAGTGTTGATAGTATGATAAGACCTTTTGCGAACATTTTTTAAACTATAGTTGGAATTTTCGAACGGACTCCGATAAGAAGGCCGCTTCTCGATGCCACAGAATTCTTTAAGGACTTTTTAATGGATCATTTGGCTAGAAGCGAGTATGTGGACTTCTTACTCAGTGTAGTGTGTGATATGCTTGTTATTGACGAAACTTCGGAGTGTGTCGTCAAGTGGAAGAAGTCAAGTGGTAATTTAATAATTTACAATCTGTTCAACATCCTTTATTTTGCGACTGTAGATGAAAAGGCCACTGACAAGCTGATAGATCCATGCACTATTCTCTATCTTCTGGTGGAAATTTATTTGAACTGTTCAAGTAAATTCGAAAGTCGTGATGTCATCTCCAACACTATTGAGCGTTTGTCCTTATACTTTAAAGGTGTCGTTTTAAACTGATTTGATACCCTGTTTAACTATCTTGCGTTTGTTTAGAGAAAGGCATCATATTGCCTGATTTGGAATTCTTGAGTGGAAGACTGGGACTGGTGGGGTGGAATGTCAAGTATTGCCTATCCAAATGGATGTCACCAGCCATACAAAATTACAAACTTGAAGTAAGTACTTTTCTACCTTCCTGTTATTTATATATTCGTTTTTATTACATGTTCCTCGTGTTCTCTTTGATATGGTTGTGCCTTCGCAGTCTTCAAAATTTGCACCGCTGGAAACATGTGTCAAAGGTGGAGATGAGATTGAACTATTCTTGCAGTCAGTTTTCCATCTTGGGATGATTTCAGCCAGCGAAGCGCTAACTTTCGTCAAGCCTGGTAATAACTTTTCTTATAAAATTTTACGCCGACGTGTTCTTGTCTTTCTGTATTTCACGTATTAGAAACTGTCTTTGGTTGGGGCAAGGAAGTGTCTCCTCTGCTTGCAGATGCTCTGCTAAAGACTGTGCGATCAAACACTTTTCCACTAACCATCAAAAATCTTCTTCCCCTCATCGATGGGCTGATGGAATTGCTTGACGTGCCACAAAAAAAATTTTTCGTAAACAGATGGGTTCAAGAGAATTACAGGGGTATTTTGATACGGTTATTTTCTAGTGTTGTTGTGAAAGTTTTAGGGATGCAGAGGATGGCTTCAATATTAGTTCTGGCTGAGTCTGTGCAGATTCAAATGGTGGAGCTGAGTATTGGCAAAGAAGTCACAGAGAAACTGTCGTTGCGAATGGATGCTAAGCTGCTGCTTATCTCGTTTTGCCAGAATCTTAAAGTTTACCTTGATTCCCAATTTGATTTGTTGGACGAGAGCACGAGTGTCAAAGGGTGTGACGACCCGGTCGGCTGCATGCACTCACTCTTTATATTTCAGAAGTAGTTTCGTCCCACTGGATCGAGAAGAATTGTCTGTGCTGCTGAGTCAACTAACTGTCTTTGCCCTCAACGTGTATTTCTTCTTGGATAAGCTTGAGAGTCCATCGGCTGATTTGTTCGAATTGGGTGCAAGGATTAAAGAAAATTCCAAAATTGTCTTCGGCAAGATTCATGGGCAAGGTGTTTACGAAAAAGTTGAGAAAGAGAATGAGAATGATGTTGTTGCAGGTTGCAAGGAGGTAATTCTAACTGCTTTGGTAATTTATATCAGCCTAATCTGACATCGAGGTTTACAGGCTCTCAACAAGTTGGAAAATGATGCCGCAAATTTTGTGCATCGAATGTCATGTCCCAAAATTGATCAAAAATTGCATGGGACTAGAAAGGTTTGTCATTGATTACAGGAGTCGAGTATTTTTTTGGAAATTCTGTGTACTAAGCTTTCTTCGATATATTTTGCTTAGGAAGTTGATAGCGATTAAACAGCTCTTTGAGAGTTTAGAGATTTAGATCTTACCAACTTCCATGTCCATATGGAAATCACCAGTCACCAAATTTTGGTTGACACTGAAAAACAGAAAGATAATTTAACTGATGCGGTTACTTCTCAAATGAGTAAACACGGATGGTAATTAAAACTGAAAATCGGCAGAGATTTCGCAAAAAATTTTTTAGGAGATGATTTATTTTTTGGGTCTCTTTGTGGAAGGGGTCGCTAATGTGGTATTTTTTGTGTGTGGATATTATAGATGTGGATTGCTTTATACTGGCGGTGACAACCGTTTGATTTTTTTTTGAAGTGACCGTCACTGTCAAAATTATTGGACTTATATAGCCACCCATGAATTTGAGGGTGAAGATGTTGATGAATATGAATATGTCGATGAAGTGTAAGTCCCAGACCAAATGTTTTGTTTTCCAGCAAGAACGGCATCATGATGACCGGAAAAGACAGAAACCTAGTCGGTCGGGCGTCCGCCCATTTGACGACAAAGATGGTCAAAACAAAACGAAAGAGGTGTTTTAGTTTTTTATGTTTTCCGACTTAATCAATGGTTTTTAGAAATCTTTCTTGCCAAATGAATGTGAGACGAAAAAAGTATTAGTAGTTTGCAAGAAATCATGGGATTTGAGACCCAGGAAGAATAGGCAGCATAACGCAATAAATCATTCAGAAGAAAGCATTACTCAAAGAAAGTCAGATAACTTCTCCAAATGTGCTACGATCATGAACGAACCCAAAGAAAGTAAGTTGTGTTATTCCCTCTCAACGGCTGGTCGTTTATCATGCGACATTACTTAGATCGACCGACGAGTGCCCGCAACTTCCGGTGGGGGAAAATTATGGCGCTTGAATGAAGAGAAGTAATCATTATTGCTAATTTTAAAATGTATTACTTGTTGAGATTTTGACCGGTGTTGGCTATACGGCATGCATCTGCTTTACAGTTTCATTTGTTGCTAGGATAAATTTTGATGTTGCATGTACGTCTGCATAGTCTGTTGGGAGTGCTTCTAACCATTTCTTCAGTCATTTTTACCAATTAATTAATCAACTATGTAAAATAATCAGTTAAACTTGCAAGCCAAAGGGCTTGAGTATAGCATCCCTCTTCAGACCACTGTCAGGGTATATAGTGGAATTGATACTCACCCACTAGAAATGGTGGTGGTTTAGTGGCATCGAAGTAGCGTGTTTTTGCTGAGTCGACGGTTCGACTGCCCTAGGCTGAATTTTGCCACCAACCCTCTCGTGGGTAAGTTTGTACGCGCATCTCTAAATTTCTAGCCCACTTACGGGCGCGACGGGGGCTTGGAGTTCCACACGAACACAAACATACCTGAGAAATAAATCACTCGAGAATAGCTGTGGATGCATAAAAATAGCATGCATACTAGAGCTTCTTTATGCGGTAGGTTCCTGTAAGGGAAAATATTTTCAAAATCTTCTTTTTTCTATAGAGTAGGCTCTCCTTAGAAACTGGCCCCTTACTTGTCCCTTCCCCTCCCTTATACAGCTCTTTTCCCCAATAAAATTTGGTCAAACAAAAATTTCGTGTTTCCATTACTACTCCTACGCTCATTTGAAAGCTGAGATTGCAGAGAACAATCTCAAAAAAACTTATGTGTATATAAAATATGTCACATAGAATTTTAACTAAGGTTGTTTACACATTAATTTGTACAAAGGGTTACCCACCGGTTCCAAAAATAATTCCTGAATGGAGAGTGAGCATTCTTAAGACAAAAACTCCGTCGCTTCTCAAGTATGTGTCGATAAAACGTGCTACTGACTTCTTATTGGCTGTTAATAAAAAAACTATTCTTGGAACTATTTTTAAAATTGTGATTAACCTTCTGGGTCGAAAGACATCTCACTCATCTCCAAATGTCTACTAATAAATCTTCGGTTAGGGTAAGGAAGAATGAAGACTATCAGCCAAAAAATGAAACTGCCAAGTGTGAATACCAGCAGGCACATATACCTATAAATTATGTAAATAGAAGCACATACAAAATGGGAATGCACAATTAATTAAATTGTTGCTAGTTTTAATGAAAAAATTGCTAAATATTCAAAGAAGAAAAAAAAAGGAAAAAAATTATTTACCAACCCAATATTTTGTGGAAAATGTGAATTTTGGGGAAGCGCTTTTAATGATGAAAGTTGGAGGGAATCCCCATGTACTAAAATTTATCATAATCATCTTACCAAAACCAGAGGAAGACGAAAATTTTTTCATTGAAAATGTTGATCACTAGCACACATTGGATGGTATATTCTTGAATATTGCCCATCACTCTGACCTGAGTTTCTTTTCCATTAATAATCTGTGTTGTAAACATACACGAGCAAAAATCTTTGTGTACCTGAAAATCACAGAGCGAGACTCTAGGAAACATGCCTGACTGTTGCCAAGTTGTGCCATTCAATAAATCTGTGAGCGCACCATACCCGTAGAGAGAGTAACGATCGGTCTGCAGAAAGCTGAAAAATTTAGAAGACACACTGCTTGAAGACAATGGAAATCGCCTAAATTTGAATGCGCTTGGGACACTTCTCTTTGGTCCATCACTATACTCTTTTGTGGTGCTTTGAAAATGTTTGAACGTCGCAAAGAAGTCTATTGACAGACGAAAGACAATTGTCCAATGCGCATTCATATTTGGGCAGTTTGCATTGTCTTCAAAAATATGGTTGTTTAATAAAGGTTTCACAAAAATGTAAATCAGACCTATTCAACAGGCACAGTTGGAAAAAGACATTGCACAAGTAAGCAAATTTTGTGAACAAATACATGCAGGTCACAAAGCAAGCAGAGTATGGCAGGTTGAACACTCTGAGCATGGTGTGAGGATGGATTTGTCTGCGGTGAAGACGTCTGTGAAACCTCAGGGCTCCCTAAACACCCGAATAGCTTACCATTTTTTTCCCATACTCTTTCGGTCACCCATTTTTTCCCATACTCTTTCGGTCACCCTTTTTTTTCCATACTCTTTCGGTCACCCTTTTTTTCCATACTCTTTCGGTCACCCTTTTTTTTCCATACTCTTTCGGTCACCCTTTTTTTCCCATACTCTTTCGGTCACCCTTTTTTTCCCATACTCTTTCGGTCACCCTTTTTTTCCCATACTCTTTCGGTCACCCTTTTTTTCCCATACTCTTTCGGTCACCTTTTTTTTCCCATACTCTTTCGGTCACCCTTTTTTTCCCATACTCTTTCGGTCACCCTTTTTTTCCCATACTCTTTCGGTTACCTTTTTT
>BBSZ01014607.1:9031-20801 GCA_000981365.1 Subanguina moxae
ACTCAATTTTTGCGCTTCACCAGACTCTTCAGCTTCTTTCTATAAATTTGAGGTAAAAGTGAAAAAAAAGTCTAAACATACTCGACGCTGACTCATTTCTTCCTGCAGGATCTGTTCCGAATAGGCAGCCCTGTTCACAACATCTACATCTGCTATCTCACGCTTAATTTGGCGATTCTCCTCCTCTCTTTTGAGCTCTTCTGCCGATTTTAACTAAATTAACAACTTAGTGACTTCACCATGATATCCACTATAAAACGCTAAAGTTACCTTAAATGACTCAAAGATCTTAGCAAAATAGACGAAATTAGGATCTTTCTCATCAAGCTTAGGCTGCTCCCCAACATATTCAACTTCCACAGAAAGACTCGCAGCATCTTCCGAATTGCCTTCTAATTTCACTGCTTCTTCGACTGGTTGGCCGTTGCTGTTTGTAAGCTCGTTTGAAGGTGCCTCTTGACCGTTAACAACAGTGACTTCTGATTCATCATCAATATCAACAACGTTTGAAAGGGCCTTTGTCTTCTTGTTCGACTTCTTAGATTCCTTCTTCTTTTTGTTCCTGCGGCGTTTGCGTTCTAGCTCCTAAATTTAAGAAGAATTCATAAATTTTTAACAAAATTACATGGGAAAATTACCTGTAATTCTTTGGCAGAAAGCTTCGAATTAGCATAATCCGTGTCTGAATCCGACATTTTGCTTTATATCTGAAATTGAACTTTTCTTTAGAATATCTATTGACAGTAAAAGTCGTAAAGTCTTCGTTCAATCAATTTTCTTTGTTTTTAAATTTCTTTCTTAAATTTCATTTTCAAAAAAAAATGTAAGAGACGTAGGGAACTCACCACTTTCTTTAAAATATTAAAATGGGGCGGAAAAAATGTTGAGAAATTGAAAAAACAATCAATTTGAAGAGCAATCCATTTACACAACAACTTTCAGCATTGCCAAAATGGTGGGCATAAAATCTGTGGCGTTTTGTATCATGTACCAATTTTGACGAACTTAAACTTCAATTAAAAGGCTTAGGGCTTGCTTTGGTATTAAATTGGATGTAAGGAATCCTTACTAAGGACTATATCGTTGTTGAAAATGCAATAATGGCAAGTGACAGTGCAATCAACCCTCGATGATCTTACTACTTTCTCTACTACTTTATAACAGTGGATAGCCCTGATAAACTTACCCCTGAGTTCCGGTCTTCTAGGGGGTATAATAAAAGCTGCGACAAAATTTGGTCGGACATAATTCAGCCACGTTGATAGTGTAAAATAACAGGTGTGTTTTGAAGGGAACCTTTACAGGCTTCACAGGTGTTCAGTTAGGTCTAACCAAATCAAGTGGATGTCCATTTGATGTTTTTTCTTGTATTCGGGCTCTGAAACCCTTTTTCTGTGCTAATTAGAGCATTTTTAAGAGGGTTTGCAATATTTTTTTTATAATAATTCTAACGGTCAATCCTAACAGGTAGGATTAGTTTTTGGGTTAGCTTGGAAGCTAGGATTAGGATTAAGGTTGGTCTATGGTTAGCCTAACTGTTAGGTTAAGCCTAGGGACTGTGGTTAGAAATGAAAGAACTTACAAAACTACAACTGTAAAATTAAACCTTTAGAAAGGTTGGCCTAGAAACATTTTTTATTTAGGATATCATCACCTCACATTCTCAATAAATGAGTATCTAAACAGAGAAGGGTTCGAGAGCATTTTCACCGTCGGAGATAAAAGTCCGCTTCTTCTCTTCATTGCGCTCTCATTGGTATTCTCAACTCTAGCGGCCATGTTTCTCTTCCCTAGCTTTCAATATGCTTCTCTTTTTCTTGATTCCCTTGAAAGAAACTCACCACTCGTGAGGCAAGAAATAAAAATGAAATAAAAACCTATTATTATCTTTAAAAATTTGGAATTTTAGAGTCTCCTTGTATACAACCTTCTTTTTGCCATTAGTCTCTTTTTTGACGTTTGTCAAGCCGGTAAAAACACATATAATGGCGTCTACGAAGTAATTAATTTGTTAGAATCTGCTTGCACTTCTAGTTTACATATTTTTAAGGATCACGGACGACTGCTTCGACACCTTGAGGATTCTGATCATTGTTGTGTGGACAATTATGAGATGCGCAACTGCAAAAACTCACCTACAAACATTTTTGGATACGCCAAAGGCAAAAATAATTGAGTTTACACAAAACAGTCAAATGAAAGAGGAGGAGCGACAGAGAAAAGTAGCATGTTTGTTTAGTTTGGTGTGCTCAAGTCATTTGCTTCTGTCTACAGATAGCTCACTATGCATCATATTCTTGTGTCTCGTTGCTGCAATACTTTGTGCCTGTTCTAATCACCGTTGCGTTGGCACTGCTACTCAAAAGCTTAGGTGAATTTCCCACATTTTTACATATGAAAATATGCACTCTACTGGATTGTTCTTGATTGCAAACTGATATGCCAGCAATTTCAGGAGACATCAGAATAGGATCACTGATAAACACCTCTGCACCATCCAACCAACAAAATACAGGAAAGGATTATGGAGCACTACAACCTTTCTTAGATAAGGGGATCCAAAAAGCTTTTTGGACTCTACTCACCACCGTGTGTATCGGAATCATTAGTGTGCTGAGTGTATGCGGAGTAATTTTCAAAAGAACTTTGTTGAGTAGATTTTAGTCCGAATTACCTAAACCGACCTTTTGACGCTAGAATCTCAGGAATGAAACTGCTATGTTTTCGGCTTTCACCAATAAATTATGCTTTGTCTGAAGAATTTGTCCACAGCAGGACACTTCCCAAAGAAAGCAGTGAACTGCCAAAACAATTGCAACAAAGTAAACATTAAAAGGAAATACGCTGCAAATGTACAGTTTTATAGGTTCAAAAACAGTGACAAAATGACGAAGAAATTATTAATCTGGCGATTTTTCCAAAAAGTAGCAGCAATTTTGGTGAAATTTGATAGCTCAAGGCCTTTTGGAACAATTTTTTACTTCTTCTTTTGAGCACCACCGCCTGGATTGGTTTGAGCTCCTCGAGCAGGCGATTGAACGGGCCTCCCGCTGTTGAGTCCAGCATACTGATACTTTGCCTTTTTTTCGGAAGGTTTTAGAATCTAGATAAAGAAATTGCAAATAACTTTTTTCAAAAATTAATTAAAAAAATTACTTGGAAAGAGCACATAAGAGTTTCGTCGACAGACTGAAAATTTGGGCATTAGAAAGAGAAAGAAAAGTTAACTTTACCATCATTCCACCCGCGTTGTCAACTAAAAATAGAAAAATAGTATGAAAAATAAAAGTAAGTTAGCCTTACATTCGCCGCAATAGTTGGGAGCCGAGAAAAGAGTGACGAGCTGACGCTTCGCAAAAAACTCGTATCCATCTTCCACCACCTGATGAGCCCTGCATATCAAATCCAAATCGTGACGATTTAAGAACTTAGCCACAACATCTGGAACGCGTTTTCAGTGAAAAATAGTTAAATCTCGTAAAGGTTGAACTTTAAGAATATGATCATGATTATGATTGCCTACCCGGTCCGAAAGTAAAAGAAACGCCACGATCATTTTCTCCCCATCCTTGAACGTCTTTGTCTGGATCTGACCAAAGAAGGTCACACAACAAGCCTGTATCTGGGACATCTGTGGGTCGCATCACACGCCGGATTTGTTCCTAAAAGTTCTCATAAATAATGTGCCTCATTAGCAAACTATCACTGAAGTTACCATGTTCTGAAGATCGGGAGATAGGCCACCATGACAACAGAATATCTTTTCATCAATGAGTGCAGCGATTGGAAGACAATTAAAACAGTCAGTGAACGTCTTCCACAACTTTATTGAGAATCTTCGTTTGCCTGAAAACGTTATCTATTTGAGTTATTTCACAACCAAAGCAGCAATTCAAATCCTTACACTCATCGTAGAAACCGTAAATTCGATTAATGGATGCGCATTCGTGATTTCCTCGCAACAAAAAAAAGTTTTCTGGATATTTGATTTTGTAAGCCAGCAACAAACATATGGTCTAAAATCAGTCGTATTCTCATTAAAGTAAGAGTTCGTTTAAAGAATGCTACCTCTAAACTTTGCTTTCCACGGTCCACGTAATCACCTGAAAAAAGGTCCAGGTCAAGTGTTAACACGAATAACAAGCTACTATGGTTACCCAAAAAGAGATAGTTGGCTTCAGGTGGAAATCCGCCATATTCGAAAAGACGAAGGAGATCATTGTCTAAATAGGATATGAAAGTAAACAAAAGCAAACATATCAGACTTGATAGTTACATTGTCCGTGGATGTCACCTAATATTGAAAAACGTTAGTTTGATATTATCAGCTTACAATTTACAAAATATTACCACATATCTTCAACGGTGCTTCAAGTTCCAACAAGATCGGCTGTGAAAGCAGAATTTCTCTCGTCTTGTTGCATAAGAGACGTATCTCATTTTCAGACATTTGAACATTCTTTCCCGACCTACAGCCTCGCACTAAACAGATTTAGCCGAAGTGATGCAAAACAAGAAAAAAAAACAGCGTGAAGTTAAGAATACCTTCAAGCAACCTTGTTATAAGATTATCCACGTTAAGCTCTCCATCATTCGTCATCTAAAAACTGTACTATAAATTCAGCAAAGAGGGTCTCAAGGAAGAAATTGAGATAAATATAAATTTATAAATACGCACACATGTAAGATTTACAATGTAACTCTAAAGGCCCTCTCTTAAATTACCGTATAACCTCTATTAATCCTCTCCCTTTCTCGTCACAACAGTCAGTGGTTAACGACTTTTTACGGCTTAACCACCCAACAATTGGGTACTACGTTAAAATCGAATTATGACTGTGTGTCAAGTTTACACTGTCAATCGTTTTTGTATACGCAATGAAACTAGCTCTATGATTATTAGTAACGACATTAAAGCTGATTATAAAGAAAAAAAAAGGTATGCAAAAAGAATGAGTTTGCTCAACATATCCGAGTGCGAATGCAAACATGTTGAGAGAGGGCCTTAACAGTTAATCCCATAGATCTACCTACCTACCTCAAAATACTGCAAAAAACTGCCAGAATTATTTAGTCAAATAAGCAACTATGCAAGTGCCATATTTCCGGCAATATGAGCCTGGCTTCCTATTTTAAACCTTCAAAAAAAATACTGGATCAAATTTTAGAATTTTTCCTAACTTAACACGTAATATGAATCGAAAAGGCTATACACCACAATTTACGTGAAATTTTGTTACGAGGAACATTTGTTACGCGGTCACTTTCTTATGCCCATGGATGTCAAAAGCGATAAAAACCTAAAAAAGCGATAAAATGTGTGGCGTTTTGTCAAATTCCCAAAGCGATAAAAAAGCGATAAAATCATAAGTTATGCGGCATAACTTATGCCACAAAAAATTTCATGTACTCATTTACAGTACTCAGTCTTGAAAGGATTTGTTTGTTCTAAGCAGTGTTTTCAAAAATGACTTGTCATCAGACTTTAATGACAGTCATCGATGACAATGACTTGACTTGTCATTGTCATTTCAATCATTTGGCGAAATGACTCGTCATTCCAACAATGACTTAAAATGAGTTGACTTGTCATTGTCATTTCAGTCATTTGGCAAAATAACTTGACTTGTCACTGTCATTTAGTGTCATTGTCAAAATGACAACTCATTTCAGTCATTTTAGCTAAATGACAAGTCATTTTTGAAAACACTGTTCTAAGGCATTCGGTAGGCAGAAAGATCTCAAACATTCGAATCTGAAAACAAAATTTCAAAAAGAGGCTGGCTTGCTGAGATACGACAAAATTACAAAAAAAAAGGATAAAACTAAGCTTGCATCATATCTCAGCGACCAAGCATCTTTTTAAAATTCTGTTTTTAGATTCGGATTCCTGAGGTCTTTTTGTCTATAGAGGTGCTTCAGAATAAAAAATCCTTTCGAAAAATGAGTACTGTAAATGAGTAAATGTAAATTTTTGTGGCGTAACAAAGTGACTGCGTAACAATGTACCTCGTAACAAATTGTGCAGGCCTGTATTTTGAAAAAAATTATCCTCCGCCTCCGACCTCCGGCTTCAAAAGTTTTTTCCTCCACCTCCGGCCTCCGGGGCGAAGGCGGAGGGGAGGAAAAAATCCTCCCCTCCGGAGGAATCCTCCGCAGGAGGTAGGAATCTGGACCAGCCTGGACCAGTCTCTGGCTTCAAATTTTTTTTTCCTCCGCCTCCGGCCTCAAATATTTTTTCCTCCGCTTCCACCTCCGGCCTCCGGGGCGGAGGGGAGGAAAAAATCCTCCCCTCCGGAGGATTCCTCCGGAGGCCAGCACAGGCCTGACAAAGTGACCGCGCAACACATGTTCCTCATAACAAATTTTCGCGTAAATTATGGTGTACAGCCATCGAAAAAGTGGAATTTAGTGGATCTAAAGAGAGTTATGAGAAAAGGAAAAAAGGGTCACCAAAAGTTTCCCTCTACTCTGTGATATAAGCCTCCAAATTCGAGGGTGTGCTCTTATTAAAGGAAATACGGTGTATACTTTTTGTGAAAAAGTGTAAAAGGAAAACAAAATAAACATGTACACAAAATGTCAATCGAAAAAGTAGGGATAATATATAGGAAACCGCAATAAATCCTTGAAAACGCTTCATTTTTGGCCTCTTGAAAACGGTAAAAAATCCAATCAATAATTCTTCTTTGTGGGACATAGTCTGCTCGAACACATGTTTAGTTGTGCACCTTCACTAAAAAATCCAAAACGAGGAAAGAAATTGGTGGAAAAGGGGCAAACAATAACGACCCATTTTAATGGTCTAAAAGGTCACTGCATAATTTTACAAATAAAATATTTACCTGTTTTCTTTGTGTTTATTTGGTGGAATGCGAAGAAATGGATGCAACAGGAAATCTTTTAAGAAATCTGACATCTCCAGGCCGCTTAATTTTGAGCATAGAATTCATGCAGAAGTCACTAATGCAGGTGATATCCGAGGACTTCCTATTGTAAGCCTTTTCTAGAAGCCCTCCTCAAACTCCCGCGTAATTCGTGAGTCAAATCAACTAACTCGTGACTCGCGGGAGCCTGAGAAGGGCTAGAGAATTGTTATCTCCTACTTTAATTTAAAATTTTTAGCAATGGCAAGCATTCTTCGACTCCAACTCAAGTGCTGCCAAGAGAAGTAGGCCGCTTCCACTCATTGATGCTTCTTGTATAACGGCTAACGATGTGTCTAGAATCAAAACGATAGTTCGAGGAGATGTTGGTCCGATGTTAAATTCGTCAAGTTCTTATCCAACATATTTTGATAGCGGTGAGATGTTTTGCGGTACGACGTCTTTGAGGAATAACACCTTTTTGGATGTGGGTTTATGAGGTCTCTACAAGCACTTTTGGATTGATTGAAACGATTTCAGCAAGGGCAAACTCCATGTACAGTCTATCTGAGAGCGAATAGTAAACTCAGTGATGAACAAGTATTTTTTGTACCTGTCCCAACTTTTTGGGGTTTATACGTTATGAATTTTTAGTTTCGCTGTGCACTTTTGGCGATAGTTGATCGTGGAGATCCAAGAAATGATTTAACAAAATTTATTAAAATTGGGGAAGGCTCTACTGGCATTGTCTACAGCTCTTATATGGTGCAATTTTCAGACTTTTAGAAAGACTCTAAACGTTTCTTTAGATCAGCCGCAGGACAAAAGTGGCTGTGAAATGCATGAACATATGGAGTCAGCAGAGACGAGAATTATTATTTAATGAAGTATTGGCTACTCGCGACTTAAAGCACACTAATTTAGTGCAGGTGTTTGGTTCATATATGGTAGGTGAAGAGTTGTGGGTGGTGATGGAGTTGATGGATGGTGGCTCTCTGACCAACATAGTCACCCAGAAAAGGTATTTACAAGTACACATCAAAAGAATTAACATGGATGTTCAAACCACTAAAATGTTAAAAATGACCAGGGTTGATGGTCGGCCGAGATCTTTGGCCAACCGGTCCGAATAGCCGCACCGAAGTCAAAACTTTCGGCTGGCCAAACCGAACCCAAGACCAAAAAAATGTCGGGTTTTTGGCCAAAAAAAAGCCGAAATCGGCAGGTCGAGCCGACAACCCGAAAAATGACTAAAAAGCACTAAAACTGACTAAATTAAATTATATCCCTGGCACTTACTATACTGTTTGTTAATATTACTATTTATACACCATAAAAAAGGACGGAGAAGTGAGTTTTCATGGCCGATTGGTTGAGTTTCAAAAGGTTCTCTTATACAAGGTTTCGATTAGTTGGGTTGTGTAGATGCATGTTTTATTAAAAATTTCGGCTAAATGTAATTGAAGTGCTGAGGGTATAGTGTAAGTGTTCCCTAAAATTTTTAGTGGTCATTTTAGTGATTACTGAAAAGAACTGTGAAGCCTGTTCTTTTTTAACCTCTTTAATCAACTTTTTGTCCCCAAAGTCGCTTTCTAAATGATTATTTACAGCGTAATTTCAATTAGTAGCTATGTGGGAGATCAGAGAGATTAGTAGAATAAATAAAACTAAGTTTGTTGTTAGCGTTCTTACTGCACAAAATGCAAATTTAAAAATAGGGACTTTTGCTCCTAAAAAAGAGCGCTATGCTCACTCTGTCCGTGAAATATAAATAACGACAAAATTTTTTAGAATGGAGGAGGCTCTTATAGCCACAGTGTGTGTGCAATGTTTGCAAGCCTTAGCTCTACTTCACTCGCGAGGTATCATACATAGAGATGTGAAATCTGACTCCATTTTATTAGATGCTCACGGAGTTGTGGTACGTTTACACATAAATTTAGAAATATTTGTGGTTTTTTATTTTATTGCAGAAAATCTCTGATTTTGGCTTTTGTGGCCAAATAAATTCCAGTGTACCTAAAAGGAGAAGTCTTTTGGGAACACCTTATTGGTTTTCTTCACAAGTGCTCTTTAGTTTTTATGATAACACGTGCGTTCTAAGAATTGTTTAGGTGGCTTCAAGGTCTGAATATGGCACAGATGCAGGTAATTAAAAAATGGCTGAAATTGAAATGCCCCGTCAAATTGCTCATTTATCCCCTCAAATTGCTTAAACTCGATTTTCTCGGCTGTTTTAAAACAAGTTTTTCTAATTTTTGGATCTGGATGCAGTATCATTCTAATGCAGTATCAGCTGACTCAATGTTGCTGGAAGAAGTTAGTGAAAAAGATCTTTTACGGGATAATATTTTGCTACATTCAAAGACCTTTTTCTCCTGCTTTTTTCAGCAACATTGAGTCAACTGATGCTGCATTAGAAAGAACAGATCCAGGGCTACACACTGGGGAAAAAATTATAAAAACTTGTTGTAAAACAGCCGAGATAATCAAGTTCAAGCAATTTGACGGGATAAATGAGTAATTTGACGGGTGAAACTACATATAGCACACAGAGAAAAAATTAAATTTCGCATCTATCACTGTGTATATTAAAAACAGCCTCTTCAGTAGTGCTAGAGTGAAAAAAGTCGACAGGAACCAGAAGGTATATTCCCAAATAAAATGAGAAAAACAACGAGAGCGAAAAAAACAGAACAAAGATAGGTAAGGTGTTTTCAATAAGAACGAGCATCACCAACAAGACTTCAAAAAATTCACTAGATTTGGGTAAACGCTCGAAGGGGGTATATCACAGTCGGTCCATCCCATAAGTTCTTTTCGGTTCTCCGGACCCCACCTAAAATTATACATGGTATAAATATGAAAAGGTAAAAGTGTAATAAAAAAATAAGTGTTTGCACACATTATTTAGACATTTGGTCATTTGGTATCACCGTGCTTGAAATGATCTTTGGAGAGCCTCCCTACTTCAATGACCCCACTAATGTCGCTATGCAAAAGATTATCGACCTGCCTCCGCCTCGAATTTCACCGAATGTCAGGGTGAATTTCTGTTTTTAAAACACACACCTCCTGTAATTCTGGAACACATGTTGGTAGCTCTATGTATTCTTGTCATATAGCGCTTGTGCGCAATTTTTTATGGCCAAACTATGGTTCAGAATTACGGATTGTGTACTTTTGATCTCGTAATTTCCCTTTTAATTATAATCTTTTGGGTAAGCTCTGTTTAGGTTTCACCAGAGCTAGAATCCTTTATTTCGGCAATTCTAATCAAAGACGCTAGCAAAAGGCCTACAGCCTCTCAACTTCTAAGCCATCCATTCCTACAAAAAGCCCAACAGCCTTCAGCCATTCTGCCAACTCTACACCAATTGCAATGAGACACACTATTGTTGAATATATATTATCTAGGAAAATAAATTTTTATTCTTGGAGCAGATTTTATTCAAGCTGTGTTTGGAATTTTTAGACGCTTTAATAATACAGTAGAGTCCTCTTTCTGCTTGTAAAACCGGATTACTAACCTTTTAAAGAATTCATTCCATTCAAAATGTTTTTCTACGTGATACATGAGCGACAAAAGTAGCATTAGTGATTGGTTTCCAGGGTAAGTTGATGGCCAGACGAGATTTGAACTAAACACACAGTAATATTTATGAGGATTAAATAAGCCAAACTTCGTTATTCATCGTCAAATAGATAATTGAGTTTGCAGAGCAGTTGAGAAGCATACAGCATGTTGTGATCGAGTATATGGCTTTCGAACCTTCCGGCACTATTACAGGAAAAATACGAAATGTTATCCATTAAAAAGTACATTTAGAAGCCCTGCCGTATTTCCTCTAATAGCTCCCCCCCACTAATTCAAAATCGTGTTTTTGGCATTGTGTTTTTGACCCACTTCTCAGGCAACTTACTACTTAACTTGCAGCTTATTGTCTTAGCTACAATTTGGGTGGTAAGCTGCCTGAGAGCTGTCTGGAAAAAGTGGGTCAAAAACACAATGCAAAAACACGATTTTGAATTAGGGGGGGGGAGCTATTAGAGGAAATACGGTAATTGCGAAAAAGTAAAAATAGAAAGTAGATAAAACTTAGGACTAGGGCTGTCCATCAAACCTTTTGAAGGATCCATTGAAAGCCATCAAATGGTTGGATAAATCAGTTCTACTCGAAATTCTAGAAAATTTTTAGTTTTTGCTCCTATGCTTTTTTGGTAAAAATGTATTTTTTCTAATGTACCGTATTTACTCTAATAAGCGGGCATCCCTAAATTCAAAAAAATTGTTTGTGCATTGTGTTTTTGACCTATGTTCTGCTGGTGTCTTCAGGGGTTCGTTACACAGTGACTCAACGGTGAGTCAGTCGCCATGGACACTCAGCAGTGAGTCTCCAACTCTAATGGACACTAATGACCAAGCCTAAGCAAAAAAGTTCAAATTTTGACTTTTAGTGAGACGAGACTCACTGACGGAATTTCGGTGTGTCACCGATAACTCGCCCATGAGTTAACGAGATTTGTTGCTCACCGGTGAGTTTACGACTCTAATACACACCATATAGTTTCTAAAAAGACTCAAAGAAAACTTACAGAGTATATACATGGACAACATAGCAAATGAAGGGCGTATCTACTTTCTTTATGACGTCTCTTTTGCCTAATTTGTCAGAATTTTAATAAAGTTGAGGGTGTTAGGGGGGTGTTAGAGGAATCAAAAGGGGTTTTTACAGGGCCTCAACGCCCTTTAAAGGGCCTAACACAACTAAATATTACTTTTTTACTTATTTAACAAACATTTACCGTATTTCCTCTAATAGCTCCCTCCCTAATTCAAAATCGTGTTTTTGGCATTGTGTTTTTGACCCACTTTTTCCAGGTGTCTCTCAGGCAACTTACTA